>JAVXUP010003884.1:0-49610 GCA_033070095.1 Escallonia herrerae | reverse complement strand
CCACTGTACAGCACATTCTAGTATGCTGTTCTTACAAGCCGTTATAAAGCTTCCTCAGTTACGTCTAGAACCAAGATTTTCTAGTAAAGTAGATTGATCAGATTGATCAAAGCTACTCGGAATAGATTTATATCCAGTCTTCACCATTTCAAAGACTCATCTGATAATGCCTTGTGATGCTGGTGTTTTACAATTCCTGTGGAAAACTTCGCAGAAATGAAGCTAATGTTCTTGAAATGCATGTAGTTATTATGGTCCCCCCCCGCATTTATTCTCTTACATTTTCCTGTTCTTTACATGCTTTTGTGGGTGTGTTGGAGTAGCATTAGTGGGGTAGCATGCAGTAGGTTGTTCTCTGGTGTTAGGCAGGTATATGGAAAACTTAATGCTTTTACGACATTCAATTTTTTGTTTGCCTAGATGCTAAATGGCACAGTAGAGAAGATGTGAGAAAAGCATTGACATTTGCCGAGTACAAGAAAGCCCAAACGACAGCAGCGGCTAAGGTGGACCAGATGTGCAAGGGAGTCGGTAAAGCACAAAGCCTCTCTGCAGACTTCAACGTGGAAAGCGGGGAACTCACTCCCATGTTTATCCCTGGACCCTTTGCAATTGCTCATCACCTCATTTCTTCCTGGGCATTTCAGGTTGGCGTTAATGGTGTTGAAGCACAACTCAAAGAGCCTAGTGGTTCGCTGTCAAATTTGTGACTTCCACACCTTTTCCAAGCTGTCTGTCCGCACTACATCCTTGTTTCCAAATTGATTATTCTGAGCATGCCAAAGTTATATCATACACGAAAATAGTGATTTAGAGTAATTGTATCTTCCTCTTGAGATGCCAAAATAAAGAAGTAGGAGGGTGGTTGTTGTATTGTCGGAACCTGTGAAGTAGAAAAACAAATTTATCTATGACTTATTGTCTTTTCCTTCGCCATAGTTAATTGTAACTTGAACTTGTTTTTCCTTTACAACTATAGATAGTGTCAAGGCAATTTTTCATAATCTTCAAAGTCATCGCAATTTTTTTTTTCCTACTAGAGTTATATCTTTAAGCTTTCGGGCTTGCTAATGGACTTATGGCCATCAAGAGAAAGTAGGGAAAATCATTGAAGTAAAGGTGAGATCTTCAATGGTTGTTGGAACCACAATCAAGAATCAACTATGAGAAGACAAAGCTAGAATAATAACGGTTGTTCAACTTCTTTTAACTTTCTTGCGCTAATCAACACTGACAATCTTGGCGCAGAGCAGTAACTTTTAGTGGTGTAAATTTCAATTTTCTTCTAGTAACATGCGAACATTATAACACTAAAGAATTAGAAAAAAAAAAAAAGTGATTCGGCAAACCGCAAACTGTTTTGATTGCAACCTCCACAATAACTTGGGTGATAACGGGTGTATATATAAAAAAAATCGCTAGAGGTGCATATTGGCCTTCGGGTCCAAGGCTCCGTTGAACAAGCAGTCCTGACTCAAGAGTTGGTCAGCCTCTTCCTTGTAGCTTGGATTTGGGTTTCTGTTGCCTCTAGGCTCTGGTTACTTTGTGCGGTGGTAACATTTCTTACCGGCCTTACTTTTGTTCGGCCTGCTCTTGTTCTAGTTATTCCTGTTTCCATTACTCTTCGCTTTTTGTACTATTAACAGAACTTTACTAGTTATACTGTTTGACTTAAACGAAAGTAATTTCTCGCACCACACATAATTAGCTTAGTGGCAACTGAAATTTCTGCTTTGCCACCGGCGTGATGCCAATGGTGTGCAACAAGCGGCGCCTTTTTTGCGTACAAAAATAAAAAGCCGTCACATCAGACTAATTTCTTTCGCCTTCTTATCTTTGTCTTCTCATTCCTGCTTCTCTTGTTAAGTTTTCTCGCCTTACCCTAACAAGCCACCACCACTTCAATGCCTTACCCGCATGCTAGCTATCGTAATTTATATAATGTATTTTGTCTTCTCCTCCTCCACCTACATGCATGCCATATGTGGCCACCACTATTATAAATGGTTCTTCTGCACTTGCCTCACGCACATACTCTAATTGCCGACTCTCATCTTGTTTTTACCTTTCACTTTGTAATCTTCGGTCTTCTTACCAGCCCGCCATCGCCTCTGCCATCTGTTCACCGGTTCCCATTATGAACACTTCATTTCATTAGATGGCCGATGTTTTTTATAACTGATCATGGAGCTGATACTTGGGGAGTGTATTGTACATAGGAGGCCTTTCTCTTGCACAAAGGTCCTCTGTCAGGGGATATTACTGGCCGACTATGAAGCAGGACGCTTTATCTTACACTCAGTGATGCTACGCTTGCGAGCCCTTCGCCTCAATTCCATTACAGGCTCCCACGCTATTCATTTCATTGAATAGTCTAATTCCTTTTGCCATGTAGTGGCCGGACATCCTTGGCCTCCCCCCCCCCCCCCCCCACCTTGGGGGGGGGGGGCTCCAGGTTAACAGAAGTTAATTCATAAAATGGGCCGAATCGAAAGCCATTACAGAGCGAAAGTGTGAATACTTTCTTTGGCAAGTTGTTCTCTGCCACATCAGGGTCCCCTGGATCCTGGTCATGAAAAGCCGTCGACCAATTCAATAATCCTATCTTCAAGCCTTCTACGCCAACTTATGCACTGGGCATCGTTTTTCTTCAATCGCACATCCATAGTCTAACGGTCAAACGGAAGTCACAAATAAGACCTGTCACAAATAAGACCTTGCTTCAAGGCATCAAAAAGAAGCTCGATGACGTTGCAGGGCTTTGGGTAGATAAAGTCGCAAAGATCATTTAGGGATATCGCACCTCAAAGTCGAACTCCCTTCGGCTTGATGTTTGGCATACAAGCGTTCGTCTTGTTAAAGATTGGCATGCCTTCCCTTCGGCTCACTACCTTGGATTCCGCTCATAACAACGAAGCCTCTCGAGCTAACTTAGACTTGTGGGATGAAACAAAGGATTAGACACTCATTTGCTATCTGCTCCTATAAAAAGAAAGTGGCCAAGTTCTAGGATAAGAGGATACGCCCTTGCATATTCGGCTCCGCGATTTGGTCCTCTGCAAATTAAAAGCTTTGGCACCTAAGGATGCTATTGGCAATCCAACACCAAATCAGGAAGGCCTTTATAGGGTAGTCAGGATAGGTGCGCAGGTTACTGCCCCTTAGAAAATTTAGACGGGAAGCCTATTAACCACAGTTGGAATGCCGCCAATTTTCGGCATTACTATCCATGAGCAAGAAATCTTTGTTGGGGGCACGCTCCTCCCACCCAAGACTCTGCATGTCTTGTTCCTCTCTATGTTAGGAAATCAAGGTTTAGTCTTTAGCTTTGTTTCTATCTAGACATAGTTACTATGCCTATATGTTATTTCTCTTTCACTTAGCAATGTACTCCCCTTAGAGGCCTTTTATGTTTAGTGAAGATACAGTTTACTTGCAACACACATACCCAAAAAATGATTTCGTTAAGTTAAAGCGTCATGTTACATACGGTGGGTTCTCAGGCCAAGTACAAGAACAAAAGTAAGAGACTGAACCTTAGCATTTACTTGCTGTCCTTCAGTCATCATTCCACCAGCTGGCCGCTCTTCATTTGACTGCGAAGGATTCTCAATAGGCTGAACATCTTGGGCTTCGGTCACTGCCACTGCTTCCAGTTGAGATATGCTTCCACGACTGTGAATAGGAAGAACGCCATTGCACTGCTGCATGGCATCCTCCTATGCCTCCACCTCAGATGTGAACAAAATCTAGAACTCCTCTGGTTTTTAGGAATGGTAATATGGGAGCCCTGCCCCTACCCAAGTCGACACCTCCTTATTTACCCCATTCCCATGTTGCTCCATCTTTGATTTAATGTGCCCCATCCCTCTTAGATCAAACCCACCCCATTTATCCTTATTTATATGGCTTAATGCCTTTAGTTTCTAACCCCCCCCCCCCCCCTTCCCTTTTTTTTTTGGGTATAAACTACTCATATTTTCTTTAAAAAAATAAAATATAATCATTTGCCTCACTCCAATTCTCGGCGGCAGTTACCGGAGGTAGATGGCTGTCGCTGCCAAAGATTGCGGGCGATGGCTGACAGTAGCCGGAGGTGCCGACTTTGGTAGATGATTTGGCGACGAAAGCCAATATTCTCCCTCAGTGGTTGCCGGTGGTCATTGCTGGCTGTGGCTTGTGTGTGGGTGGAAGAGAACTGAGAAGAAACATGTACTATTATTAAGTTTGAAAATCTATTTGGGTTAAGGTGGGACGAGAAAAATTCATAAGTCCAAATGGTTGAATCGTGGGTTACCGCATTTCGATTTATCCAAATTCATTAAGACTATACCAAATAAGTACAACAGGAGGAAAAACACGATGTAAATTCAATTAGACGCCTAAATCGCCATCTCTACTCGTTTCTTCTACGATACTCAAAATGCCTTTTCAGTTTTCACCGAGTTGGGTGCTTCAGTCGGCAAAGAGGCCAAGTGATGGGCGGCCAAAATCACAAAACCGAGTTAACGCGGATGAAATTTGAACTCTGTATTGCAATGTAATAAAGGCTCTGAAAACGTAAGTTAGGGATTTGAACATTGTGTGAGTAAAGAAGTGCAAAAGCAATATTTAATGGCTGGGTTTCCGTAACTTTAACAGCACATCACCAGTTGACTGGGCTTTTTAGCTGGGGGGTCTACCCTTGTAAGATCCAGTCGTAGTACCCAACCGACCAAACCAACAGCAAAAGAAAAACAAAATATTTCTCTTTACACTGATAGTTTGAGATCAGTTTGGAGCAAAAGTTTTCTCATTATGGTTATACATCTTCTCACACACTGATATTCCTCCTTACCATAATACCGATAAATATAGCAGGATCCTGAACATTTAGAACCGTTAGGTGAGAGGAGACTGATGCGATGGGCAGAGAAATTAAGACTCTGTTTGAAATCGTTTATTTTTCCGATTTTTTCTCCAGTTTTGTAAACTGAAGAAAATAAACTCATTTGGCACACAGTTTTCGCTTTTTTTTCCTTTAATTTTGAGAACCAATTTTTAAAACATGACTGCTTTTGAAAACTCCCATTTGGAGTTTTGAATTTTCAGTTTTGATTTTTATTTTGAGATCACCAATATCACCACCTCGCACCACCACAGCCACCACCCACCGCTGCCACGGCGGCCGGCGACCACTGCCAAGGCTGCCGGCCACCGTCGACAGCCATCACCAGTGAACGCCGACCGCGGCAGCTGGTGACCACTGCCTACAGCCAGCAGCCACCTGCCGGCCACTGCTATGCCCCATCACCACCACCGCCACCGCAAACCACCACCAAAAAAAAATTCAAAATAAAAATTGGGTAATCAACACTCATTTGTTTTTTTTTTAAATCAACTAATTTTTTTATTTTTTTTTTGGAAAACAGAAAACTGAAAGTGGAAGTGTTTTCAAATGCTACCTAAATTAGACATAGAGATGTTGTGCTATAAGCCCAACGATCTTAAATGGTCAAAATTATTAGTGCAAGATCATCCGACATTTTCTACATAAGAGGAGGGAGAGGTGAGAAAACAGAGGATCTCATTATATATAGAAAAATTGAAATGATTTAAAAAATAGTACTTTTTTTAGTCTTAATATTCGTGCCCCACTGGCAATCACGAGTGGTATTTAACAGTGCACTATTAAGGAGCTTCGTAATGCGTTATATAAAATTTTGACCTTCTAAGTTGGAATAGATTGTCAATTAATGTAATATTCAAAAAATCAACTCTCTTTTCTAAATTTTTGAAAAGTAGGATACTATAAATATCAGATTTTTTAAGCAACATAATCAGTGAAACTTTAACACATTTAAATAAATTAGCATATCCTTCTTTCCTTGATGTCCTTCTTACTCAACATAGTTACAAGCCTTAATCTTTATTATATTATTTTTTTGACGGTCTAACTTGGGATAGGTTGTCAATTAAATCAACTCTCTTCTCTACATATTTTGAAAAACAAAACATAAGATGCTATTAATATCAAACAACATAAAATAAAACTGAAATATATGAATGATTAGCATATCTTCTTTTCTGGATATCCTTTTTGCTCAACATTAATTAGAAGCCTTTCTAATTTGAATTAAAGATGCAAATGCTTATTAGCAAGTCCAAAAGATTTTAAAGTTGGCAAACCTATTGTGTTGAAACCTTTGGGTTATTAAACTCCGCTCTACGGTACTCGCACTCCCAAATACCTGCCCGATCTACCCACTCTCAAGCTCTTGTCCCACTCTCTCGAAAACGTGAGTTGAAATAGGTAGATACTAAATATTTTTAAACTGAAATAATACGTACGGATAGAATCCTCAACTCACCTTTTGTTATTAATAATTGATTTATTTAGATTTTGTATGGTCACGTGTACCAGAAAATCTTATTTTATTTACTAAAATTTTCAAAGTACAATTATTACTCGAAATCTACATAATTAAAAAACAAATCACACTGTTTGGGAAACAAAATCATTTCACCTTTTTAAATCATAAGGGCCAATCTGAGAAATCCAAATAACCCTTTTGGTTTTCTGGTAATTCTGTCCTTAATAGAGCCAAGAGAAAGCACATAAACAGTTTCTATTTTCTGTTGTTGTTTGCAATAGTTTCTTCCTTTCTTCCATACTTATTAATGGAGGGAACTCAGCTTTACAAACTCCCATCAAACTCACATACCCTAATTACTGACTCTCATCATGTTTTTAACTTTCACTTTTTCATCTTCGATCTTCTTATCAGCCCATCATCGCCCTTGCCAATTGTTCACCAGTTCTCATTATGAATACTTCATTTCATTCGAATGGCCGATGTATTTTTATAACTGATCATGGAGCTAATACTTGAACTGATTCTCGGGGAATGTACTGTACATTCCCAGCCAGAAATCGATTGCCTCAGTTTCCTCCAATATTTCAATTCCAAATAAGGAAACAATTCGCAAGTATCCATATCAATCAATAGTTCCCGAAAAACATCACCACCATATTGTTCCAGGAAAGTGCGGGGCACGGATTCTCATGAAGAACACGAAGTTTAACATGGTTCGGCAAAAAAAATATCCCTTGCCTACAAAATAATACACCTAGAATTGAATGATAATTTAGATTAATCCCAAATTCAAGACTGCAACATCTCCCAAACCCAAAAGGAAATTGCAGTTCTCTCGAGCTCCAACCTTTCTCATATATATAGGCACGTGAACCAAACAGCAGCCTTGTGAATTACCTGAATTCTTCATCAAAATAGTGCCTCTCACCTACCATAACCCATTTGCAATTGACCTGAAATGGTTCCATTTTCATTTCCTAATAATTTTAAGACAACTACTTACAATAGCTGGAGCTGGCTGGAGCTCTAGAAGGCAAACACTACATGATTATAACCACACCCACAAAACCTCCTGAAAGTTTCCTCGGAATGCTCATAGACAATTCAAGGAGGAATAAAATATCTTTTTTCTTTTTTTTGGCAAAAGATAGGATTTTGAGGATAGCAAATAAGGGAAAGATGCTTAAGCCGTAGCCATGTTAGGGGTGAGCACAGTTTGGTTTGGGAGTCAAGCTATAAATCGAACCGTTTTCGTTTGATTTGAAAATTTATGAATCGAATCAAACTGAACACCATCGGTTTGAACAGTTCGGTTTGGACTGTTCGGATTGATCGGTTTAAATGGCTTGCACTCACTTAAAGACGTATTCTTTTGCACACTATTACTGGATTTAATAATAATTAAAAATTAAAGTTATATATTTTTTAATTGCATATAATCTTGTTACAATTGATATATAAGTGCTCATTGATGTATTAAAAAGCATGAGTAAATATAGAATCGATATTGGTCACGAAATTTTTGTGTTATAAGTTTTCTCATTATTTTTTTTCCTTTTACCTTTCAAGATTTGTTTATTTGAATTTTCTTAATACCATATATGTGAAATTATCAATGAATGTTACTAACAATAGATTAAAACATCATAGGTCGGTTCGGTTCGGTTTGAAAAATATGAACTGTGAACCGATTCGAACCAAACTAAGGTCGGTTTGAAAAATATGAAACCAAATCGTTAAGATCTTTGGACGGTTTGAATTGGACTGGTTCGGTTTGATGGGTTTGAGCAGTTTGGATATGTTTAAATGGTTTGGTGCTCACCGCTAAGCCACGCAATGAGGCACCCTATTCTCAAGGCCAAATTCTTAATACTGATGCAAAACTTAGCTAATTTAACCAGACTCCCCTTATTACAATTGTAGTTGTACTGTATTTTGAGATATAAATCCCATATGGGAAAATAGTAATCAACACTTTAGTATATAAGCTTTGTAAATTTCTCCTCTCATTACCAATTGGATTTTCACATGTACAAAGCTCAAAAGCATATAAAAGAATGCACATAGTTCCGGATGCTTTTCAAAATGTTTTCTCCCTAAAATTTTATTAAAGTACATCACCAAAATTAGCTTCGAGCTATACCATTTCCTTTTTTTATTTGGTGCTGCCTAAACTAGATTTTACTAAAATACGGGTAGTTGTTTAATATCCCTGAAATTTTGGCCAAATGTGATTAATCTTAAGGCATTTCTTTTTTTTTTTTTTTTGCGTAAACCAACTAGAGTTCCCTCTATACCATTTAAGCAGTTTCTTATATTTTTGAAATTCAAACAAAAAAGAGAAATCCAAATTAGAGGTTTAAACTTGCCAATTGTCAGTATATATCCTTTTGTCTACCGCGACTACAAGATATGCCTGTAAAAGGGGAATATATTGTCTATTTACTAAAAAATTCTACCACATTCCAATATCAAAGCTTTGAATATATGGAAACAAAAGAATATATGAAAACCAAACAACATTAATTACTGTTATCATCTATGAAAACCAAATAAATTAATCTTCATTCATTCTTACACTAGCCTAAAGTGTCTTTCATCGTCCAACCAAGACAATTTGGTCTAGGAACTGCAAACCTAAGTTTCGGTTGTGAGATTGCATCAATATTAAAGTGAAGTTTGATATCCTTCGGTGGTGTTCCTGTGAGAGACCAAGTCGCCATCTGATGTTATAAGCTTAATAAGTGCTCGATGGGAGCTTGCCGGACCTAGAAGGAACACTGGACATATACTTAATACACTTGCAACTACAAAGTTAGGTTGCACGAAGCCGGAGCCATCCTTCGATTTCAAGCTTGTGCTTTGTTTTTTATGAAAATTGTATAGTTAGCTGCGCTTTTAGAACCCTAGTCTTGCTTACTTCTTGCTTTGGTATTGCCATTTTTTAAAGATGAAATAAAAGCTTAGAAGGTAAGCACTTTCGACATTCGATATTGCTTAGTTTCCCCCAATATCTTAACTCGAGATCTTGATGTCTATATATGCGTGCCAAAATCTCATATCACATCCAGGAAAATTTGCAAAAACCCAAGAATGCGTGAACTATCTCAAGAAACACGCGATGGAAAGAACTGAAAAAGGGTTATGCAGTCTCATAGAGAACACCAAATTTGATGTCATTCGGCTAAAAAATTGTTCTGGCTACGTCTACTATTTTCAAAAACCATTAGTAACGCACGTACAAATAAATAACATTTATCTTAATTCCCAACCAAAGCATCTTGTGCAACCTCAATCTCACATACTCTTTTCTCATATGTTTTCTTTATATATAGGTGATAATCACACACAAGCAATAAGGCACCCAACACCATCCTTGTGAATTATGTGCCTTCTTACATACAAATAGTGCCTGTGACTTCACCAACTTGCAAAGACCGGATATAGTTTCAATCCAAAATTGTGATTTTTAAAAATAACATATGAGATAATGAGAATGGGTGGTAAAAAAGAATAAGAAATACAAAAGATATTGTACAAGCTCCGTACTTTATTTGAGAGTCTTAGTTTTTTTTTAATTGATCTACGAAGTTGGTTCGCTTATTATTTCTCTCCTCAGCGAGCTTTCCATGATTAGAAGTCATCATACCTTTGTTGTAGTCATACACAATATCAAGTTGCACACAAGAAATACTGCATTTTCAATGACTTCCGCCGTCGTGTTCAGTATCTAATCTAATCTCCCACAAACTTGTTGTCTTGCAATAACCACCATCACTCTTCCCCCTGTTGCCACAGCGAGTGTTTATACGATCTCTAATACAAACACATTTAAACCTGATTTTCCCAAGGTTTCAAATGAAAGGTACATATACTACATCCACACCACTTGTGATGTAGTATATGTACATGAAAGCCCAAGCTGCAGCCGCGGAGGTGGACCAGATTTGCCATGGAGTCGGTAAAGCATAGAGCCTCTCTGCAGACTTCAACGTGGAAAGCAGGGAACTCACTCCCATGTTCATCCCTGGACCCTTTTCAATTGCTCGTCGCCTCAAATATTCATGGGCATTTCAGGTTAGTCTAAATGGTGTTGAAGCACAAATCAAAGAACCCAGTGGTTCACTCTCAAAGTTGTAACTTCCATTCCTTTCACAAGCTGATGTGAAAGTTGTATCATACCACAAATTAGAAATTTAGAGTAATTGCATATTCCTCTTGACATGGCAAAATAAAGAACCGATAGGGTGGTTGCGTCACAATTACTCGTAGTCATTCCTTTGCCATAGTTAATAGTGAACTGAAATTATTTCTTCTTTACGACTATGGTTTAGTATTTAGACAATTTTTCATCGTTATAAAAGTAATAGCGAAATTTTCTTTCCAACAGTCTTATTTACGCTTTAGAGCTTGCTATTGGATTTATGGCCATCAAAAGAAACAAAAGGCAGGGAACATCATTAGAACAAATGGTTTTAGGAACCACTTCACTACTAGAAGACAAAGCTGTTGGAAAATATAGGCTTTGATTTGTATTTCTACAACAAAATATTTGTAATACCAAGAGATTAAACATAGCAAAATAATTGAAAGTAATTTTATATGAACGCTTGATAAAATTATGTAATCAAAAGCAGTAAAAGGATATAAAATAGCCCGTCCGTGAGAGTCGTGACAGAGTCACTGTCCTAAAGACGTTATCGCCTCCCTACGTGCAGGTGTTGACGGCAGATAAAGTCTCCAAGATAAAACTCATTGACACAGCTATGTCTCCTCCATGTGCACGTCCACAGGAAGACGGTATGAACCAGTCCACGAACACGTTGCCCAAATATATAAAATAGATATAAAGAAAATACATCTTGATAGTAGAGTAGAAAAACTAAGTTTGGAAGCATGATAGCTTCTTCTACTCTTCTATGTCATACCCCATGACCTTATATACTTGGCCAAACATAATACATTTATTTGCCACATAAGTAAGTTTAAAAGCTTTGTAACTCATAGAATAATGATAATAGTTCTCAATAAAGGTAGTTATCCCTAAAAGTTTCCTTGTCTTTAGGGCTTGTTTCTAGGATTTGGGTCCTGCTCTACTATAGTCTGGTTTCTAGGGTGGTTGCAACATCTCTTATGGGCCATACTTCTATTCTGCTTGCTTTCTTGTAGGGGGGTTTGTTTATGTTACTCTGTGCTTTCTACTCTAGTGGAAGGTTTCACTAATTTTATAGTTTTCACTTGTATACATAAATAGCTTCTCCGTACATATAATTAGGTTAAATACGTGGACGCAATAAGTTTAGTGAGTCACTTCTACTAGAACTAGTTGCCGTGGCATGCACGAGGGTGCACGAAAATGAAGTTAGCAATATGACATTTTATAATACCAAGCTTAGCCTTTAAAATATAATTTAACTACATCTTTTAGCGAAGTTTAAATTGTGAAGTTCAAATATGTCCTTATTAAAGGTAGTTATTTACTACATAAAATCTCATTTTTTCATATTAAAAAATTTCTTAAGATATCAAATAACCTAATACTAGATAGATAGTTATGTAACACCAAAATAGGTGTTACACCAAAAAGCATATTTTCTTTATATGTAAAGAAAATGGAGATATGGGAAATGCACAAAAGAAAATTTGAGATCGCACCTCTCTTCCACCCAAAGTTCACCCAATTACAGATGCACAAAATGCAGAAACATAATGCTGGAAAAAATGCAAATGAAGTAAAATATAGGAAAAAAAAGGTAGGCAGGGCATAAATATAGAATTTGAAGCTTGACGTAGGGCAGAAATACCAATTCGACCAATTGATTCAGGCTTACCACTGGAGTGTTGAAAAGAAAAATTGTAGCATGAAATCTAGGCTGGTCCGTCGCCGTACATGAAGAATGGGGAGACGGTGACTCTTTGTGGTAACTAAAAGTTTTTGAAGAGTGGGCTAGTGGTTTTTTGTACATTTTTGCCTTGATAGGGCACGCGCGATTTTCAATGTATCACTAAAAGGGTGTTACACCATAAGTCTTGTTATCTTTATATTAGTGTATATATATATATATAGGGGGCCGATCCACATCTACCGGTGGGAAAATAACAATTTTCCCACCGAACCGCAGGTAAGAGCAGCGGTTGGCCACGTGGACGGAAAAAAGGACGAAAAAGACCAAAAAGGACCAAAATGGCACGAGAAATTCACCAAAATCTCGCGAGAAAATGGGCATAATGCCCAACCGCGTGTGGGAGTTGCGGTTGGCATTAATGCCCAACCGCAACCCCTACATGCGGTTGGGAATTATTTGCCAAGTTGCATTTTTTTTAAAAAAGGACACATATATATTATAATAATAATAAAAAGGACATTTAAAGGACACATATATATTATAATAATAATAAAAAGGACATGAAGGACAATGGAGAAAACCCCAACCGCCACACTTAGTGGCGGTTGGTATCATTGCAAATTTTTTTTTCTTTCGCTAAAAGTGAAAACTTAATTAGACAGTTTTTCACGAATTTATAAAAAATAGCTAGAGCTAGATCTTGCCAAATTGCAAAAAAGAGACCGTAGTTATTTTTAAAAGATCTATATTAGGGAAAAATTTCAGATTTTTCCAAAAACTGGAAAGGGGTTAACTGAAATGGGGAACCTTGTAACTTTGCAGTATAATTTAAAATATCAAGCTAGCGCGATTTCGTGCGAAACTTTTATGAGAACCCTAGGATGTTAGGAAGTTCTATTTTCCAGGACTTCGGGCCATTCCGAAGTCGTTAGCTAATTGTTTGGCCGAACGGGCTAATTTTTTTAGGTCTATTTCCCAAAAAATTGCACCGTTTGGCCAAAAAATTAGCTAACAATTTCAGAATGGCCCAAAATCTTGGAAAATGAAACTTCCCAATGTCCTAGGGTTCTCATAAAAGTTTCGCACGAAATCGCGCTAGCTTGATATTTTAAATTATACTGCAAAGTTACAAGGTTCCCCGTTTCAGTTAACCCCTTTCCAGTTTTTGGAAAAATCTGAAATTTTTCCCTGATATAGATCTTTTAAAAATAACTATAGTCTTTTTTTTGCAATTTGGCAAAATCTAGCTCTAGCTATTTTTTATAAATTCGTTAAAAACTGTCTAATTAAGTTTTCACATTTAGCGACAGAAAAAAAATAAATTTGCAATGATACCAACCGCCACTAAGTGTGGCGGTTGGGTTTTCTTCATTTTCCTTCATGTCCTTTTTATTATTATTATAATATCCTTTCATGTCCTTTTTATTATTATTATAGAATTTTTCATGAATTTATAAAAAATAGCTAGAGCTAGATTTTGCCAAAGTGCAAAACAGAGACCCTAGTTATTTTCAAAAGATCTATATCAGGTAAAAATTTCAGATTTTTTCAAAGACTGGAAAGGGGTTAACTGATACGCGCAACCTTGTAACTTTGCAGTGTAATTTAAAATATCAGGCCAGCGCGATTTCGCGCGAAACTTTTATGAGAACCCTAGGATGTTGGGAAGTTCCATTCCCAAGGAATTCGGGCCATTCCGAAGCCGTTAGCTAATTTTTTGGCCGAACGGGCTTTTAAGCGCTCGATCCGGACACCGGTTCGGGATTTTTAGGCGAAAAATCCGTAAAATACTTTTTAGATCAAGAATGAACTCAGGAAGCTTTAAAATAGCTTTTTAAAGCACTTTTGATATTTTCTCATGCCAGGGGGCATTTTGGTAATTTGCCACCCGCGAGGGGTGTTTTGGTAATTTTATGGTGTCAAGTTTTTCAGTCCAGAAATGTAAGTAAAACATCTGAAAGGTTGTTTTGAAGCTGGTTTGATGGGCGTTAGGGTGACAATGAACCCCCGGGGGCATTTCGATAATTTGCCGCTCATCGGGGGCTATTTTGCTAACTGAACCAGCTTGAAAAATTTCCCGAATGATTTTTAGTTATAGGATAGGGGTGTAAGACACCCGGAAAGTTATTTTGTTCCAGTTGTTCTGAGATGTTTGTTGGGGCGATGGCTGTCAGGGGGTGTTTTGCATACGTAGCGGGGCAAAGGGGTTAACTGATACGGGGATCCTTGTAACTTTGCAGTGTAATTTAAAATATCAAGCCAGCGCGATTTCGCACGAAACTTTTATGAGAACCCTAGGGTGTTGGGAAGTTCCATTCCCAAGGAATTCGGGCCATTCCGAAGCCGTTAGCTAATTTTTTGGCCGAACGGGCTTTTAAGCGCTCGATTCGGACACCGGTTCGGGATTTTTGGGCGAAAAGTCCGTAGAATACTTTTTAGATCAAGAATGAATTCGGGAAGCTTAAAATAACATTTCAATGTACTTTTGAGATCGTTCTGATGCCAGGGGCATTTTGGTAATTTGCCACCCCGCGAGGGGTGTTTTGCTAATTTTACGGTGTCAAGTTTTTCAGTCCAGAAATGTAAGTAAAACATCTAAAAGGTTATTTTTGAAGCTGGTTTGATGGGCGTTAGGGTGACAATGAACCCCCGGGGGCATTTCGGTAATTTGCCCGCAATGACGGGGGCTATTTTGCTAACTGAACCAGCTTGAAAAATTTCCCGAATGATTTTTAGTTATAGGATAAGGGTGTAAGACACCCGGAAAGTTATTTTGTTCCAGTTGTTCTGAGATGTTTGCTGGGGCGATGGCTGCCAGGGGGTGTTTTGCATACGTAGCGGGGTAATTTTTGTTAACGCATCCCCTTTAAAATCTTCGGAGGAAATATTTGGTATATAATTGATGTGATACATTTAAAAAGTAGTAAGCAAAGCGGTTTTGAGACTGCCGGTGGTGTAGCCGCCATATGGGGCGTTGGGGTGATAATGAACCTCCGGGGGAATTTCGGTAATTTGCCGCTCATCAGGGGCTATTTTGCTAATTTTACATTACACAAATTTGTGCTTAAAATAAATTTTAGTTCATGAAAGGGTGTGAGACACCTGAAAAGTTATTTTAAAGAGTGAATTCAGGAAGCTTAAAATCCCGTTTCAAAGCTTAAAATCCCGTTTCCGAAAAAAGTTGTAATTTTTTTTGTCACGTTTTTTTCGCTCATTGCACCTCAGGCACGCTAGTTAGCCCATTTGTAAGAATTTCGGCGAAAAACGAGACACATTATTTTTTGGGTTTTCCTAGGAAGGGCCTATTCGGGCACACTTTAGGCCCCAATTGATAGCTTCCGAAAAAAGTTGTAATTTTTTTTGTCACTTTTTTTTCGCTCATTGCACCTCAGGCACGCTAGTTAGCCCATTTGTAAGAATTTCGGCGAAAAACGGGACACATTATTTTTTGGGTTTTCCTAGGAAGGGCCTATTCGGCCACACTTTAAGGCCCAATTAATAGCTTCCGAAAAAAGTTACAATTTTTTTTGTCACTTTTTTTTCTCTCATTGCACCTCATGCACACTAGTTAGCCCATTTCTATGAATTTCGGCGAAAAGCGAGACGCGTAATTTTTTCGAATGCGTCATATGAAAGGTATATTCGTGCACATTTTAGCGCCAAATTCATAGCATGCGAAAAATTATGTACATTTCTTTTTGGTACAGTTTTTTGTAACATCACAGCAGCTAGCCACGCACGTCAGGATAATGGTAATGAAGGCGTCTAGCTTCATTCTTTTTCAGCTCCCAGGCTATCCTATACCTAAACGTCAAGGCATCCTTCCTAGTCCACGAGGAGTGTTTGAGCACTTCCGAGCGAGCAATGTAGTCCATGTACTTGAGGACGTAAATCCCGCAATCGTGACCGTTATATTGCTTTGGTCGGTCCTTTATCATCACGACCGTCCAAGGGTCCCCCTGTGGCCGTTCGCACGCTAGCGAGAGGACAGTAGTCTGCATCCAACAATAAAAACGAGAATCAAGCCTATGAAACAAGAACAATATACTATGAGCCAAGGTCAAAAAATAAAAACTAACCACTAAAGTGATGTACTCGTTGTACATCTGTGCCAGCAGCTGTCCAGGCTCGTCCTCCCTTAGGCTATCGTATATGTGAACTGTTATGAACGCTGGATGGAGAACTAATAGGAACCAGTGGTTTGCATGATGACAAGGTATCATGATAAGGTTCGCATCAGCAGCGGGACATTGATAGTCTGCGTTCATCATGCCTAACACGTTTCGACCTGGTTTCCACTTACTCCTGCCGCCACCTCGCCTCCATTATGTGAATTCTCTCACCGTTAATTCCACAAAATGAGTGGGATACATGTTAAGCTTAAAATATATCCGACGTCCTCTAACGTAACAGTCATTTCACCAAACCGGAAGTGAAATGAGTTCGTCTCGCTCCTCCATCGTTCAACTAGAGCGGATATAAGGCAATCGTCGTGTCGAGACCATTTCCCGCAATCGGTGAACATGGTTAAATTTTGACGGTGTAATAGCTGTATTTGTTCCTCGTTTAGTACCCACTCTTCAAGGTGCCTTGTGCTTTGAATTGTTTCCAAAACACCCCTATCGACACCGTCAAATACGTGCCTCGCGACGTGGTCATCGTCATCGTATAGGATTGATGTATCATGAGGTCCACGGCTGAAATTCATACCTCTAAGAACAAAATATAATTATAAACCAACTTAGCGTCCATAATATTTACATTCCAAAACTATAACTGGATCTTTAACCTAGCTTACCAACACATTAGCAATAGTCATTATTTCAATGTATTAAAACAAATCCTCACTTCCCACCACTTCGAACGCTTAATTACGCTAGTTCCCACTGAATTTAGCGCTAACGTGGTTATATAGCAATATACCCCCCGATGGCCCCTACACCCCCAACACCTCAAAACCGCTTTAAAGTCAAGTTTTTAAATGGGTCACGTCAATTATATACCAAATATATCAGGAAAAATTTTAAAGGGGGAAAGTTACCAAAACACCTGCTACTTATGCAAAATACCCCCTGGCAGTCATCGCCGGTGCGTCACAAGGTTCAGAACATCCGGAACAAAATAAGTTTTCGGGTGTCTCACACCCTTTCCTGAACTAAAAGTTATTTTAAGGTATGAATTTTAAGCTGGATCATTCCTAGCAAAATAGCCCCCGATGAGCGGTAAATTACCGAAATGCCCCTGGGGGTTCACTATCACCCCAACGCCCCCGAACCAGCTTCAAAACAACATTTCAGGTGGTTTACTTACATTTCTGGACTAAAAAGTCGTTTGAAAAACTTGGCGCGGGAAAATTACCAAAACACCCCTCGCGGGGTGGCAAATTACCAAAATGCCCCTGGCATCAGGAAAAATATCAAATAGCCTTAAAATGCTATTTTACGCCTCCTGAGTTAATTCTTGATCTAAAAGTATTTTACGGATCTTTCGCGCAAAAATCGCGAATCGGTGTCCGGATCGAATGCTTAAAGGCCCGTTCGGCCAAAAAAATAGCTACCGGCTTCGGAATGGGGCGAATTCCTGGGGAATGGAACTTCCCAACATCCTAGGGTTCTCATAAAAGTTTTGCACAAAATCGAGCTAGCTTGGTATTTTAAATTAGACTGCAAAGTTACACGGTTCCCCATATCAGCTAGCCCCTTTACAGTCTTTGGAAAAATCTGAAATTTTTACCTGATACAGATATTTTGAAAATACCTAGGGTCTCTGTTTTGTACTTTGGCAAAATCACGCTCTAGCTATTTTTTATAAATTCGTGAAAAAACTGTCTAATTAAGTTTTCACCTTTAGCGACAATTACGTTTCGTATTCACATTAAACACACATAGTCATAGTGTTACACCCTAGGAATTATAAGGAAATTCAAAATACTTACTTGTTGTGACTTGATGTATTTAAAGAAAAATCTACCGATCTTCTAGCGGTTATCCACCGATCTTCTAGCGTAAAATTTTTTGGTTTGTATTGTTGTGGAGATTATGTAGGTGAGATATGAAGTACGAAGGAAGTTGGTAAAGACGATAGAGTGCAGAAGAAGGGTTCGGGGGAGGGGATTATAAAGAGAGAAAAGTGAGGAAGAGAGAAGAAAAAAGACAGAAAAAAGTGAGGAAGAGAGAAGAAAAAAGACAGAAAAAAAACCCGTGATTGAGCGGTCAAAGGCTGCGGCAAAAAAAAAATTGGCAGAAGGACAACACGTGGGGCATCATGGGGGAGGGGGGCATCACCCGGGGGCGCCACGTGGCAGGGCCATCGCCCCCAACCGCGGGTTGTTTATGCGGTTGGGCCACGTGGCAAGGGGAGGGGCCGCCACGTGCCCCAACCGCGGGTTGTATAAGCGGTTGGGCCACGTGGCAGGGGTGGGGGACGCCACGTGGCAGGGGCCATCGCCCCAACCGCGTATACAACCCGCGGTTGGGCCACGTGGCATGGGTGGGGGACGCCACGTGGTAGGGGCCATCGCCCCAACCGCGTATACAACCCGCGGTTGGGGCACGTGGCATGGGTGGGGGACGCCACGTGGCAGGGTCCATGCCCCAACCGCGGGTTGTATAAGCGGTTGGGCCACGTGGCAAGGGTGGGGGACGCCACGTGGCAGGGCCCCATGGGGTTGGGCCACGTGGCAGGGGTGGGGGACGCCACGTGGCAGGGTATTAATGCCAACCGCTGCTTCTTCATGCGGTTGGTGTCCTTTTTCTCCTTTTCCCCATTTTCTCGCCATTTTCTCACCATTTTCTCATGCCTTTTTTGCCATTAATGCAGTGTCAGTGCAACTTTTTCCCAACCGCTGCTCTTACCCGCGGTTCGGTGGAGAAATTGTTATTTCTCCACCGGTGGGTGTGGATCGGCCCCCATATATATATATATATATATATATATATATATATATATATATATATATATATACATACATTCATACATATGTATATATCTATTGGCTAACGCGCACACACACGATGCATGCGCCACTGAATCATTGTGTAAGTCATCGAGTTCCAAAAGTAGCTTTGAAGTTACACAAAAATCTGCAAGGGCAACCAAGAAATAGATGTCGTTGACCTTTTACCACGTTACTTGACACAGAAGTGAAAAACAAATTAGGAGGGAAAAAGGATTTGCAAGAGAATGCAAATTAGAAAGCCTTTTAAAATTCCCTTGAATTCCTCTGAAACATATTTGATGGAATTGGAATCAGAGATAAAGACTTTGAGGTGCGTAATCGCTGTCTTTAAGACTTTATTTGCCATCACTCAAAAAATGAGTTTGCTGATGAGTTAATGACAAATAATCCTCTAGGATACAACGAATTTTTTTTGGAAATCTACAAATAGCAAATTCGATAATTCAACTTGGAATTCTCTTTGAAGTAGTGGACGATTTGGTTATAACAATTTTTAAAGAAAGAAAATTACAAGTAAATATTCTGAAAGAACTGAAAATCTTGTATTATAAAAGCCAGAAAGATTGTGAATTTGGACAGACACAACTGTTAGGAAGTTAAAAACAAATAACTGCCAGATATTTATTTGAAATAAATCAAAATTTAAATTTAAATTTAAATAAATCACATATTTTTTTAAAAATTATTTTTATAAAAAATACAAAATATTTTTCAAAAATAAGTCACATTTTTCGCTACCGCGACAAGCGTGCAAAGTGCTAAGTGCGCCTAAACTCGCGCACCCACACACGAATAGCATTGAAACTAGCACACTCTAGTCTTACTACCAAGTACATTGTAAAAGTACTTTCTCACTTGTAAGCCCTTTCAAAACTCATTTTATAGTAATGTGCGACAAAGGAGTTTAAACCAACGGGAAGTTGTTTTAGTACTTCAGGATATGACAACAAATACACACATATGGACATATGCATATATAACTTGCACAATCTTGTCATGAATAGATGACTGACAAACTTTACCTTAAGGGGCTGGGTTCAAGGATGACCTAACGTTGCTTCTATCCCTTCTTGCTTGCTGTTAACAAATTGGGTCAATGGACCCATTATCTGCCCACTAATAGATAATGTGTATTTATTAGTTCGAATAAATACAATTATTTAGAGAATGTTTATCCCTTAAGTGTTTGAGATAAATACAATCTTTATCTCCTAAGAGTTTGAGGTAAAGTCAATCTCTAATTGCATCTCTATATAAAGGCCAGAGATATCCCAATAAGTCATAAGTAATAGCAATAACCCTTTCTCTATAACACTTTCTCTATAGCACTCTCTCTAGAGCAATCACCAAACTCTAGGATTTGGTTCGTGGACGAAGAACTCGACTCTAGTAGCCATTTTCGTACCTGCGAAAAAGATCAAGCGTGTTGGAGGCTCGTAACAACAAAAATCCTACGTCGGAATTTTTGGAGATTTCGTATGGTATGTTTCCGAACCCATTACATGTTACGTGGTAGTGTATTAAATCGTTTCAACACTTGCCATAAACATACATGTGCCCAACAAACAGAGCTAGAGAAACAATTTGGAAGAAAAACTACAGTAACACGAACAATTTAATGAGTGATCAAGAAGACTTAGGCTTCGTTTGACAAAATTTTTTTTTTGGTTTTCAGTTTTTAAAGAGCAGTTTTTTAAAGAGCAGCTTAATTTTTTTTTTTATAAAAACAAGTGGGTGTTTGATAACCCCTTTTTTTTTTAGGTTTTTTTTTTTGGTGTTTGGTAACCCTTTTTATTTTGACTTTTTTTTTTTGGTGGTTTGCGGTGCGGTGGCGGTGGTGGGGCGTAGCGGTGGTCGACGGTGGTGGTGGTGGTGGCCGACGGCCGGAGGTGGCGGTGGCCGACGGCCGGAGGTGGCTGCCGGCAGTCACCGGCGGTGGTGGCCGGCGGCCGGAGGTAGCTGCCGGCAGTCTCCGGCGGTGGTCGCCGGCGGCCGGAGGTGGCTGCCGGCAGTCACCGGCGGTGGTGGCCGGCGGCCGGAGGTGGCTGCCGGCAGTCTCCGGCGGTGGTCGCCGGCGGCCGGAGGTGGCTGCCGGCAGTCTCCGGCGGTGGTCGCCGGCGGCCGGAGATGGCTGCCGACAGTCTCCGGCGGTGGCTGCCGGTGGTCTCCGGCGGTGGCTGCCGGTGGTCGCCGGCGGCCGGAGGTGGTTGTCGGCAGTCTCCGGCGGTGGTCGCCTGAGGTGGCTGCCGGCGGTGGGAGGGTGGTGGTGGTGGTCGAAAAAAAAAAACCAAAAGTGAAAAAAAAAACCAGTTTTTGGAGTTTTTTTTTTTACTCTGCAGTTTAAAAACTGGTTTTTTAAATTGAAAAAAAAATGGTTACCAAACGCTCTTTTTTTTCAGTTTTTAAAACTGAAAAAAAAAAGAGGGAAATTTTTTTTGTCAAACGGGACCTTAGTTTTGACAGAAACAAATGATTCATGGGCATATTGGAGTGGATATGGTCTCCCTATTTTTTATTATTAAAATCAGCTTGCCATAGCTTGTTGTTCCCCTTTTGCCAATAGAAATACTTCATTTCATCTGATGGCCGAGGTTTTTTTGTGAGTGATCACGAAGTTAATATTAGAGGGATGTATTCTACATCCCAAACGGGAAACTGGTCACCTTAATTTCCTCTAATATTTCAATTACAGGTTCAAAAAGTGACGATTTCAAGTATTCAAATGTGTACGAAACAACTCGCAAGATATCCATTAAATATGTCAATCAATAGCTCCTGAAAAACACCCCTACCACGTGAAAATTGCTCCAAGAAAGTAGACTACACAAACTTTACATGGTTCGGCAAAAAAAAGTCTTGTGCGAATGAGATAACCTACGTACAAATCAAGGATCATTCAGATTCATCCCAAATTCAAGACTACACCCTTACCCAAACACAGAAGGACACTAAAGTATCTCGAGCTCCCAACCATCTTTATACTACGAGTGCACTTCTCGTACATATAGGCACACGAGGCATCAAACAACAGCCTCGTGTATTACCAGCATTCTTTATGAAAATGTTGCCTCTCACCCACTCACAACCCATTTGCAATGACCTGAAATGGTTACATCCTGCATTTCCAAATAGTGTCCAAGAGCACTACATGTCCATAATCCCTTTTCTTTCTCATAAAACATGAAATATTAATTTATGGCAACTACATCCAAGGGTGGATTCAGAAAGTCTAATCGAGGGGAGCGAAAAAGACATAAAAAAAATTGATGGCTAACATAAAAGAATTGCAGAATTACTAATCTTATATGAAGAAGCTTAACTCTTACTCTATAAATGTACTACTAATGTGATTATTAACGATACAAGTACAATAGTTAAGTATAAGTTAACATACTATAAGAAGTTAAACTTAAAAAAAAAAAAAAAAACTAACCTTCATCAATTCGTTTTTTTTGTAATCTGAAGATTTGAAATAAAGAATTTGGAAGAACAAAAATGGAGCAAAAAAATGAGAAAGAAGAAGAGTATGATGACTGTGGCATAAAGAGTAAAAAATACAACAAAATGAAAATCCTAATTAATTAATGTTACGAGATAATGGCATTAGCGTAAATATAAAAAATTCCAAAAGTTTGCGGGTGTCGTGCCTCCACCCTTCCCCCCCCCCCCCACCCCCGCTCCGGCGCGCCACTTCATGCAAGAGTTCCGCCCATAACTCCATCTTTTTTTTTTAGAAAAGCATAAATATATACCAGGATTAAAATGGCGAATATACAATGGATGACAACCCCAATCAAGGTTAAACCAAAACACTAACTGCAAGAAACAAAAACACCACAAGGAGAAAAGCGAGAGCCTTGAGCTAGGCAGGCTGTACACTAGCAATCCATTCCTGATGCAACCCCGCACCAGACCCAGATACAAAAATCGCTAAAGCTGATGACAGTAGCAATGGAGCTGCTTTACCTTGGGTGACCAGCACCCAATGCAATTCCCTGCAATTAGGCAAAACTGAACAAGAGGTAGTCGGCGAACAGTTGATTGGTGAGTTGCCATCTGCAGCAGAAAGGAACAATCAAGCAGTAAAAAAGTGACATGCAAATGCTGGAGTTTAAGAACCCAATTGAGGCCATAACAAAAAGCAAGCTTAAAGGCACCTAATTCATTGTCTGCCGTGATCAAATCGATAATAGCTCCTATCGGGGTCCAGTCTTTATTGAACAAAACCTGTCCCATGCCGAATTTTCTGTCACTAGGAGAGCCCAAAACGAAAACTGAGCAAAAAACAAGAGAAGGCGGCAATGAGCAAGCACAATTATCAAAAAAGTAAATGGAACGCAGGGGAAGGTAAAAGTGCTCATAGCAGTCCACTAGGACCCCAGGGGGCTTCAACCTGGTACTGCGCACCGCTTTGTGCAAACACGAGCGAAAAGCTGGGGTGCGAAAGATATTATGTAGTAAGCCCCTGCACTGGGCAATGATCAGCCAAGGAAGGAAAGTCTTTCCTTGGAAGACCACTGAATTCCGACCTAACCAGATGGACCAAAGGATGACAGCAATACACACGACTCTGACAAGAATACTACTATTCCGATAAAGCGGTAACTTGAGCCAATCGAACAACCAGTAAGGAGCAGAAGATGAGATCGGGGCCGTCATTCCCAAGTAGTATGTCCAAATTGACTTGACACAGCAACAATCGAGGAAGACGTGTTTAGGGATTCCATATGGGACAAGCACAAAGGGCAAGAAACGTTTACAGGGCACTGTCGTTGGAGAAGCAACAACAAGAGAGGGAGTCTTCGATGGCTAAATTGCAATAAAAAGATTTTAAGTTTCTCTGGGAGTGGCAACTTCCAAAGACGTGACCAAAAGAAGAGACCAGGCACTGGGGCGAGGAAGGAACATAGGCATACCTAGTGGATAGGTAACGGTAGGGAGCCGCGACAGAGAAGCTGTCCCCTCTAACAAAGGAACTAACCGACCGATCAGGTGAGCCCAGAGGCAAGAGCGTTAGACGCACAATTTGGTCAGCAATAGCCTCAGGAAAGGTGCACATGAGCACATTCAAATCCCAAGAGCAAGTATTGGCAATAAACAGATGCGAGATCTGCCAATCAGCATCAGCACTAGTACGATACAGTTGCAATTCTGTCGGAGGAACCGAAGGCAACCACCAATCCATCCAGACCAAAATTGATCAGCCATCCCCAATTAGCCATTGTAAGCCATGATTGAGAATACGCTGCCCTACCAGAATACCCCGCCACGTCCAGAAGCAAGTAAGCGGTTGAAACTGGTGCAAAAAATAGTGTCAGGCAAAATAACGACCTTTAAGCACCCAAGCAACCAGGCTCTGAGGGTGCATCTAAATGTTCCAGGCCTGCTTAGCAAGCAATGATTGATTGAAAAGTTGAAAGTCACAAAATCCCAACCCACCTAAGTACTTAGGAATGCACAAAGTAGGGCATGCCATCCAATGAATGGAATGGCGGGTGGCATCACCACACCACCAGAATCGAGCCAAGATTTGATCCAACTATTTAAAAAATGACACCAGAAACGAAAGAACAGACATATAGTTAACTAAAAGAGAGGAAAGAACAGAAGTAATAAGAGTTGCCCGCCCCGCTTTGTTCAGCAAAAGTCTCAACCAATATGCACATCGATCTTGAACTTTTTGGACTAAACCTCTAAAGATTTTCTTTTTATTTACAGCGACATCCTGCTGGATACCCAGTATTTCCCAATCTCAGGGGTCGACGAAAACTCAAACCCTCGTTCAATGCTGAGGTGGTACTCAGCGCTGGTGTTAGGGCTAATTACCAAGAGGATTTCACCCAATTAGTATATTGTCCCGACAGCAATAATTGTTTAGAACCTATTTGACAGCCTCAATGTCCGGAAGCGCGTCCTTGGAAAGGCGAAGAAATAAGAAAATGTCTTTAGCATACAACATGTGAGAAACTGACGGAGAGTATTTCTCGGCTAGGATGCCATGGAAACGCCCTAGCTGTCAGCCTGAAGCAGGCTGACAGAGAGAATGTTCGCACATAGAAGGCAAAGATAAGGAGATAGGGGGTCGCCTTAATGCAAACCTTGGGTGGGTTCAAAAAAAGAAGTAGGAGCCCCATTCACTAGGAGAGCGTATGAGACCGTAGAAATACATTGATGAATAAGCTAAACCCAGGTGGCAGGAAAACCTAGGGCACTCAGAACCCCCAGTACAAAATCCCAACGAACTTGATCAAAAGCTTTACTCAACTCTAATTTAAGGGCGACAAGCACAACTCCCCTTTGTCCGCTTCCGAACACAATCGGAGAGCACTTGAGTGAGTAAAACATTATCAGAAAGGCACCGGCCCGACAGGAAAGCATTTTGATAGGGAGACACCAAATCTGACATCACATGTATCAGTCGGCTGACAAGCACTTTGGAGATAATTTTATAAATCCCGTTGCAGCATAGGCCGAAAACCTCCAGCCGTTTCTGGGGTTTGGGATTTGCCCATGACTACATCTAAAGTACCTAAATGATACCGAGATCTTTCTTCTTGAACTAGGTATGAATCAGACGGTGAGATCACCAATTTTTCATGTTATTTGAACCTCCTACATGCATGTTATCTCAAGGATTGCTCACAGACTATTTAGGTGGAATGAAATCCCATTTTTTACTTTATTGGCAGAAGATAGGACTTTGCGAATAGCAACTAGGAAAATGTGCTTACGCCTCTAATATTGGCAAAATGATGATTAACCTTTACTACATAAGCCTTGTGAGCCTATTCGCTCATCGCCAATCGGCTTTTCACATGTACAAAACCCACAAGCATATACGGAGAATGCACATAATACTAGGTGCTTTTCTTTTGTTATTTGGTGCCTCCCGCACTCAGCTATTTTGAAATTCGGTTAGTTAGTTTAATATCTCTGAAATATCACCAAAAAGTTATTAATTTTAAGATATATTCTTTTTCTTTTTTATAAGCCAAAAAAAGTTCCCTGCATACCATTTTCCTATATTTTTTGAAATCCAAAACAAAAAGGGAAAATCAAATTAGAGGTTGAGACTTGTCAATTGCCAACATATCCTTTAGTCTACCGTGACTAAGTCTGTTAGAAAGCAGTAAATCCTTGTTGCATTCTAATCGAGACAATTTGTTCTAGGAATTGAAAACCTAAGTTTGGGTTGCGGGATTGCATGCAGAAGGTGAAGTTTGGTATATTGTGGTGGTGTTCCTCTAAAAAACCAAGTCATTGCCTAATGTTATGATGAACCTAACAAGTGCTTAATAGCAGCTCGAGGGACCTATAATGTGCATCTGACGCGTACTTATATACTGCAATTGAGATGCACGAGATCGGGGCCATCCCTTGGTTGCAAGTTTGTGCTTTGTTTTATTATGAAAACTTTGTCAATAGCTTATCCTCTGCATATCTTCTCCAGCTTCTATAGCCGGAGTTTGCCATGGGTCCTATTGAAACACCAAGAGTTTGTTGTCTTTCCCCAGAACATATGAAGTAACTGCAACCAATTTTCATGGTTTTAGAACCTTATGAGGTGATTTTACAATATGTGCCTAATGCCTGTAATTGGGGTGTGAAAGTTTTAGACTTGAAACCGTCACAAAAATACTCAAAGTTGCGGCTTTAGCCCTTAATATCAACCAAATTGTACGATGCTTGAAGTATGAAGTTATCTCAAGTCCTTACAAGAACACTAAAAAAACATAACCACATATCATTGAAAAGTGGAGTGGGGAAGATTGGTGAAAAACCTACTATTAATAATTACATTTCAAGATCCACAAATCCATACCTAATTTGAGAGCATTATAGTTCTTTCTTATAATCCAGGAATGCAGTTTGTTAGCAACTTATGTCTTTCTTTACCGACCTTGCCCACATCAAGAGATTAAAGTTATGCACAAATACTGTGTCTTCAATGACTTTTGTCGTGTTCAATAAATGATCTAATCTTAAGAAACTTGTAGTCTTGCCATAACAAGCGTCACTCTAATCCCATTGCCACTACAAAATGTGTACACAATGTCCAATATAAACACTTTAGTGCAGTTGAAGGCGTAGACTAAATCTAATGCTCCCGCAGATCGAAATTAAAATGACATATAGTAGATCCAGACCACTTGGAATGTGCCACAAACCAATACACCTTAGTCCCCTCCAAAATCTCAATTTCCCACTGCGGTGATTTCATAAGCAAAATTTGTAAGAACAAGAATCTCAAGGCATCATTTAAAGACATCTCAGGAGAATTCTCGGTACACTGCTAACCAAGTGAATTATTGTTTGTGGCAAAAATATCGGAAGAGAAAAATGGAATTTCAGAATACCAAATTTGAAGGTAAGAAAGATCATTTGCCAATGTTCACAGTGGAGTAACTTTCTTTTTTCATCAAGAAATACCTACAAGAGAAGGACCATTTAGATTAATCTCAAACCCAGGTGAAAAATGCAATCTTCCAATTTCCCAACACACTTATATTAACAGACAATTGTATCATCTGTTTTCGTCATATATACATAAGCAAAACATAAGCATTAAGGCACCCTAGCTGCAACCTCATGAATTTTGTGCCTTCTTCATGAACATAGTGCCTCTCAACTACTCATTTGCGAAGAACAACAAACCCATAATTTAACAAGAACTAGTTTCTTCTGGATAGCGTATGAGAATCACTTCTCTAGAACCAACAAACCCATAATAGCTGGACTCAGTTGTTGGACCGTTTAGGCGACTTTTCCTTCTATAATGGTCCAACGAAGACGATTTTTTTTTCGGGGCTCTGGGTAAAAAAATCTATCAACGTGGTATTGATAAACATGTAGTATAGAGTGTAAGAAAAAGAAAAAATAACAAATCACACTCTCCACTGCATAGCAACAAGTTAACTCTTTCTTTCTCCAAATTTAGATCATCTTCTAATGTAAAATACGATACGTGGTACAAAATCCAGTAGTAAATATTTTAGGTGATGAATTTGAAGTACAATTGTCATGAAATATTTTATGTTGTCATCACGATTGACTCGTCTAGTCTATATAATATGTTACAATACCTGTTGCTATGAATTCATAAAAGTATTTCAGATTCGATTAAAATGTGCAACATATCTCAAACTTCTTTATGAATTTTAGTTGGAAAGACTTTTTTGGGTAAAGGTTGCAATGTCACATTTGGAGATAAGGAATCGTCGGTTGATGTGAACTATCGGCATTTTCAAGATGACGTCAGAGACAAATGTTAACCGTAGTTTTTGCGTGCAATAGTATTTTAAAATGACATCCATTGTTTTCATTCTCTTGCTGAATCTTCTTCACGGGGTATATGTAACAGAAAGAAGGTTTTATCCAATCCAGAAGCTACCAAGGCACTGAATGATCTTTGGCTTGTTCAGTTATATTCTTGTTTCATGTTCATTTGTAGGTTTAGGATGACTCTTCAAAGTTTTCACATATGTAAGTGGAAATTTGTTGAACTAAGATTAACCATAATCTATCACTCACGTTCATTGGCATATAATTACAAAGCACACTTCTAAAGTGCCTGTTCTTGCTGTTTTGTAAGCAATTTGGCGTAGTGTCACGGGCTGCCCCTTGATACTAAGCATTGCGCCCCCTCGCCCGCCCAGCACAGCTCCCTTGCGCCCGCCCAGCATAACGCCCATGCCCACCTAGCACAGCGCCCATGCGCCTTTCCAACATAGCACTCGCAAGCTCATCAAGCCTCGCGCCCATGCACCCATCAAGCACAGCGCCCGCGTGCCCGACTGCAGTGCCTGTGCACACCGTAAGCCAACCGTGAAGATTTGAAGATTCAGGCGTGCGTTTTTGCTCAATTTTGGTGGAGATCACCCTTGTATATATTTTAAGTTTTCCTGTAAAATTTCAAGTCATTCCGAGTTGTATTTCTTAAAAAATGAGCACTATGACTCCTTGCACATTGTAATGTCTACTACTGTCACTTAGGATTTTCCTCCTTATGGTACTATAAGGGAGGTCATGTAACTTTGCGCCAGACACCCTTACCCGAGAGTCCCTTGCTTTGTTTTAGTTTGCCTGTCTTTTTAGATTGCACACTGTGGATGCAAACAAAGCCTTTTGTAAGTTATAATGATGACATTGAAGTAATGAGAATATTTGGGACCGTTTTTCCCTTATGTTGAAATTTACTCTTTGTGCACTGTTTTATACAATTTGATGCACTGTTTGCTATGAACTGTTGGGATTTGTTGGTGGACTCTTCTTGCAAGTGGCAAGACGAGTGCCACACGCGGTTTCTTTTGTGCCATCAAGGACCACCGTGTGTCAGGTGGTATCAAAGCCGCAGTAGCCCAAGGGACTGTGGCTTCAGCCAAGAAAAGATTGTGGGATAGTTTGTTGAGAAAAACTATGGCTAACTCGAAAGAGAGGATCAATGCTTTGGAAGCACAGATGCGGGACATGTTCAAGAGCGATCATTATGCTTCAGGATGCTCCAGGCATCCT
The DNA here is from genome assembly GCA_033070095.1 of Escallonia herrerae. Taxonomy (NCBI): domain Eukaryota; kingdom Viridiplantae; phylum Streptophyta; class Magnoliopsida; order Escalloniales; family Escalloniaceae; genus Escallonia; species Escallonia herrerae. The sequence continues at coordinate 19,938 of JAVXUP010003884.1, read as the reverse complement.
GAAGTAATTTTCCCTTCGCCTTGACACGCTGGAGGTAAATCTCGAAGCCACTGATAATGCATGATATGCTGAGAGCATAGAGTGGGAGTCCAAGTTTCGAGAGCTTCAGGATCGAGTAGAGCATAATGCACGGCATGCTGAAGTTATAGACTGGGAGTCTAAATTTCAAGAGCTTCAGGATCGAGTGGAGCTTCTTAGCCGTGCAATGGTTAACACACCCGCAGGGGGGTATGGAGCACTCATTAAGGCCCCGAGTGTAAGAGCCCAAGAGTTACGGGGGAGCCCATGATGCCAAGAAATTGGAAAACTTCCTTTTTGATGTGGAATAATACTTTTGAGCCATCAAAGTAGATTCGGAAGAGGCAAAGGTCTCGATGGCTACCATGTACTTGGTTGGGGATGCCAAGTTATGGTGGCGGAAGAAGTACGCAGAGATCGAAGATGGGTCTTGTGTAATAAACATAGACCTGGCAAACGGGTATACCCGCCGAGTACCGGTAATACCCGGTCGGGTCTGGATAAAAACGGGTCGGGTAAATTTTATCCGATTTTTCCCGTGAAGCTTTTTTTTATGCCCGTACCCTACCCATGCGGGTAGGGTATTACCCGCGGGTAAATAGTTAAATTTTCATTTTTTTAATAACCATAATTTAATTTACCACCTTTCATATTTTTTTTCTCTGTTTCCTTTGCTTTTCCCAGCTAGCATGTTTCTTACTTTTAAGAGTTGTTAGAATTATTTTCAATTTCACAATAAATCAATGTTCAGATTTATTCACCGATCAACTAACATCTTAAATACTACAAAACCAATTTCCCACCCAGAATCCAAAAAAAAAATTATTCAACAAAAATATAATCCCACCAACCACCAATAATCTGAAATACAAAGATTAAATTTCAACAACAATTCAATATACAAACATTTAATTTCAACAGAGAGATGGCTAAATAATCCAAAATAAAGTCGTGAATTCCTTGAAGAACTCCGCGTTGAATGGTGAACAGCGGTTGTGGGGATATGAGCTACTCGATCGGTGGAGACTGGAACCTTGGTGACGTCGGTGACCGATCTGTTAGAGGAGACTGACGACTGAGTGAGGATGAGGGATAGCGAGAGACGGCAGTGTAGGGTGTGGGCATGTGGCGTTGAAGAATGAGGGGGCTAGTGGCGGTCAGTGGTGGCCTTAATAGAGTGAGGGGGAAGGAAGAGTCACGGTTTCCGTCGGCAGAGAAATGGGCGGCGTGAGATTGAGAGAAGTGAGAAATAGAGAAGTGGAGAAATGAAGGGTTAAGGCACAAAATTGACAAAGTGTCTATATATATACATGAAGTTCGGGTAATCTGGGTAACCCGCCACCCGACACGGACCGACCCGGAATTAACGGTTCGGTTCGGGTACAGGTCTGATTTTGACTGGTCTCTAATGTATGTACCCATACCCGGGTTTTTTGGGAGGGTACGGGTAGACCCGCGGGTACAGGCCAAAAAGTGTCAGGTCTAAATAAACACGTAGGAGATACTCAAACGCGAGTTAAAGAGTCAACTTTTCCCAAAGAACACCGCATTCAACGAGAGGAAAGCATTGTTAGAATGTAAGCACATGGGATTGGTCAGGGAGTATTGCCAGGCATTTTTAACCTTGATGTTGGACATCAACGACATGTTCGCAATCGATAGACTCTTCTTCTTCATGGAAGCGTTAAAACCATGGGCTCGTACAGAGCTTAATAGACATCGGGTGAATAACCTTAATGAAGACATCATCGTTGCCGAGAGCCTTTCAGATTACAACAACAAGCCACAGAGGCCCCCTTAAAGAATGAATCCAAGCAGACGAATGGTGGCAAGAAGCCAGGGGGTCAAGCACCAATCCAAAGTTGGGGCGGTAAGAGCAGCTGGGCATCAAATTCTTCCACCTAAAAAAAGAGCGGAGTCAGGTTCAAAGCTAAGTCTGACGCGAGCACCAGCGGAGAAGTGAAGAAACCTTCTTTCAGGGGTTACTTCTTGTGCCAAGGACCGTACGTGATTGCTAACTGTCTGCAGAGACAGATGATGAATGCCTTCTTTGACAACATTGGGCTGGTGCAACAGGGGGAACAATCTGGCTCTCAATCAGGGCAACCACCAACAGATGAACCAGACACACAAGACTATGAAAAGGAAGACGTTGTTGGGGCCTTTCCTCAGTGGTGTAATGCTGTGACAACGCAAGTTGGGAACCCTGAAGAGAACTTAAGTGGGGAAAAGCCTAAAGACATGTCACCGAAAAGAAAAGGCGATGTACCAAGGAAAGGCTTGATGTATGTGGACATCAAGGTTAACGGGAAGGCCATCAATGCCATGGTGGACACAGGAGCTACACACAACTACATATCTAGCACCGAAGTGGAAAGATTGGGTTTAACTCTGGAAAAAGGATGCGGACGGGTAAAGGCTATCAACACCGCCGCTCAGCCAGTAGCTGGAATAGCTAGATCCGTATTGATAAAGGTTGGCCCATACGAAGGAAGGACCAACTTCTCGGTGGTCACCATGGACGACTCAAGCTGATCCTTGGATTGGAGTTTTTACACGACATGAAGACTATAGTGATGCCGTGCACCAACTCTCTGGCCATGCTTGGGAACAAACCTTGTGTCATCCCAACCATATCTCCTAGGGCTACAGAGCGTTCTATCTTAGCCCTCCAATTAAAGAAGGGATTAAAACGGGACGAGACAACCTATCTTACAATGTTACGGTGGGATAAAATCAAAGAATTATCAGGACAGTTACCCAGACAAGTTAAGATGATATTAAACGACTTTGAAGACATGATGCCTGATGAGTTGCCAAAGAAATTGCCACCCAGAATGACAATTGATCATGAGATTGAGCTCGTGCTAGGCACAAAGCCTCCTGCTTGAGCTCCCTATTGGATGTCACAACCAGAACTTGCTGAACTTAGAAAATAATTAACGGAGTTGTTAGATGAGGGTTTGATCACTCCACCGAAGTCTCCTTACGGTGCACCAGTCCTCTTCCAGTAGAAACAAGATGGTTCGTTGCGGATGTGTGTGGACTACAGGGCGTTAAACAAGGTGACTATTCAGAACAAGTATGCTATTCCTTTAGTCGCCGATTGCTTTGATTAGCTCAGTAGGGCGAGGGTATTTACCAAGTTGGACTTAAAGTCTGGGTATTGGCAAGTCTAAATTACCGAAGGTGATGAGGCGAAGACAACTTGTGTCACCAGATACGGTGCGTATGAGTTTCTGGTCATGCCGTTTGGCTTGACCAACGCCCCGGCCACGTTTTGTACTTTGATGAATCAAGTTTTGTGGGACTACATTGACAATTTTGTAGTAGTGTACCTCGATGATATTGTGATCTACAGTTCCAGCATGGACGAGCATCTGAAGCACTTGAGGAAGGTGTTTACCCGACTGAGGGAGCACGAGCTATATGTGAAGCTGTCAAAATGAACTTTTGCCCAGACCAAGATTAAATTCTTGGGACATGTAATAGAACAGGGTCAGATAAGGATGGACTCAGCTAAAGTTTAGGTGATACAAGAGTGGCAGCCGCCAACTAATGCATCAGAACTGAGATCCTTCTTAGGATTGACCAACTATTATAGAAAATTTGTCCGAGATTATTTAAGAATGGCCCATCCCCTAACCAAACTTCTAAAGAAGAGCAAAGTTTGGGAATGGTCCAAGGAATGTCAATCTGCCTTCTCGGCCATGAAATGGGCTATGTCTGAAGATCTGGTACTTGCTCTCCCCGATGTGTCAACGTCCTTCAAAGTTCATACAGATGCTTCTAACTTTGCACTAGAAGGGGTTCTAATGCAAGAATGCCACCCGGTGGCATATGAGAGTAGGAAGCTCAACAAGGCAGAACGTCACTACACCACTCATGAGAAAGAGTTACTCGCGGTAGTCCATTGCCTCATAGTTCGGAGGCACTACCTACTTGGTTCTAGCTTCGTAGTGTAGACAGACAACACTGCAGTGAGCCACTTCTTGAGTCAATCTGAGCTCACCTCAAAACAGGCCAGATGGCAGGAACTTTTGGCAGAGTTTAACTTTATGCTCGAGTACGGGCAGGCTCAACCAACGGTGTAGTGGACGCCCTCAGCAGGAGAGCCAAACTAGATCAGGTGGCATTGATAGCCATGAAGGCTATTGTTAGGGCAGACAGCCAAGTTGCCATCAATATTGGAAGGAAGATTAGGAAGGCCCTCACCAGGGACCCGATAGTCTAACAACTACTGAAATTGGTCGAGAGCAGTAAAACTCGACAATTTTGACAAGAAGATGGTTTGCTAATGACCAAAGGAAGACGGATATACATCCCCAGAGTTGATGATCTGAGACGAACATTGATTCGAGAATGTCATGACACCCTTTGGGCAGACCACGCCAGAGAAGAAAGGACGCTAGCTCTCCTCCAATAGGGTTACTACTGGCCCCAGATAGGGGATGAAGTGCAGGAATATGTGAAGACATGCCTCACTTGTCAACAGGACAAGGTGGAATGTAAGAAGAAAGCATGGTTACTACAACCGCTGTCGGTCCCTAAGAGACCGTGGGAGAGTGTGTCACTGGATTTCATCACTGGTTTACCGAAGGTTGAAGACTTAGGCATAAGTCTTGTTGTCGTGATCGGTTTAGCAAGTACGCAAGCTTTATCGCAACACCGAAGTATTGCTCAGCCGAAGACATAGTGCTACTTTTCTTTAAGTACGTGGTGAAGTATTGGGGGGCATGCTTCAAGACATTGTCAGCGATCGGGACTCCCGCTTCGCTGGAAACTTTTGGACTGAACTCTTTAAGTTATTCAGATCCCAATTTTTTTATGAGTTCAAGCTATCACCTAGAATCAGACGCTCAAACGGAGCGGTTTAATTCCATGCTAGAAGAGTACCTCCACCATTTCGTCAGTGCAACACAGAAAAATTGGGTAAAGCTACTGGATGTTGCCCAACTATGCTTCAACTCCTGCAAAAGCTCTTCGACAGGGAAGAGTGCTTTTGAGATTGTGAATAGACAGCAACTGTTACTACCCCACACAGTAAACATCCCTAATATAGGAAAGTCTCCAAGGGTCATAAGCTTCAACGAAGAATGGAGGAGGAATATAGATCTAGCTCACTCCTACCTTAAAAAAGCAGCTAGAAGAATGAAGAAACACACTGACAAGAACACGAGATCTCAAGAGTTTAACGTGGGCGATAAATTTATGGTTAAGTTACTGCCACAAGATCATAAATTTTTAAAGGAAAGAGGCTCTCGTCTTTTGCAGAAATATGAGGGACCCTTGACTGTAGTGAAGAAGATTGGCAAGATGGCTTACAAAGTCGATCCGCCACATTGGTGGAGTCACCAGCTCCATCCTATCTTTCACGTCAGCATGTTGAAGCCATTTTATGAAGACACAGCAGACCCCTCAAGGGGCCAAATCAGGAGACTAGGACTCAAACCCAAAGCAGCAGGAGAGAGAGTTGCCGAATCTCTTTTGAATGAGAGAGTAATTACAGCATCTCGCAAGCGCCATCAGGAGTACCTGGTCAAGTGGCAGGGATATACGGAAGAAGAGAACACTTGGGAAAGAGCAGCAGATTTATCAGCCTACAACGACAAAATTAAAACCTACCACACGCAGAAGTTGACGAGGGCGTCAACAGCTCTAGTGGGGGAGAATGTCACGGGCTGCCCCTTGACACCAAGCACTGTGCCCCCGCACCTGCCTAGCATAGTGCCCCTGCGCCCATCCAGCATAGCGCCCATGTGCCACGCCCACCTAGCACAGCGCCCATGCGCCCTTCCAACATAGCACTCGCAAGCTCATCAAGCCTCGGGCCCATGCGCCCTTTAAGCACAGCCCCCGCGTGCCCGACTGCGTGCCCGTCGTAAGCTAATCATGTAGAGTTGAAGATCCAGGCATGCATTTTGCTCAATTTTGGTGGAGATCACCCTTGTATATATTTAAGTTTCCTTGTAAAATTTCAAGTCATTCCGAGTTGTATTTCTCCAAAAAAGAGGCACTATGACTCCTCGCACATTGTAACGTCTACAACTGTCATTTAGGATTTTCCTCCTTATGGTACTATAAGGGAGGTCATGTAGCCTTGAGCCAGATACCCTTACTCGAGAGTCCCTTGCTTTGTTTTAACTTGCCTGTCTAGCTAGATTGCACACCGTGAATGCAAACAAAGTCTTTTGTAAGTTGTAATGATGCCATTGAAGTAATGAGAATTTTTGGGACCGTTTGCCCTTGTGTTGAAATCTATTCCTTGTTCACTGTTTTATACAATTTGATGCACTGTTTGCTATAAACTGTTGGGATTTGTTGGCGGACTCGTCTTAGTAGCAAGACGAGTGCCACACACGGTTTTCTTTGTGCCATCAATAACCACCGTGTGTCACGTAGGAAAGAACGTTGGTTTGGGTTGCCTATGTATATATAAACTGAAGTTTGGCACCCTAAAAGTCATTGCTTGGTGCCGTGAGACCAATAAAGAGCGCAAAACAGCATGAGCACAGTTCAGTTTAGTTTGCTGGAGATCAAACCAAAACCGAACTGTTACCTATCGGCTCAAAAAAAATTTTGAACCGAAATGTTCGGTTAGGTTCAAAGGCTGCTGTTGGATTTTAGCCCGACCGCGCCTAGACGCCTTTTGAAATCCCACCTCGCCTAGGCGAACGCCCGTCGACTACCCACCTCGCCTAGGTAATGGGTGTTGTGGACAAACTTGGTCGTGGTAAAAAACGAACTTAGAAGTGGGTATTGTGGAGAAATTTGGTGGATGGATAGATGACTGAAAAACAAGTAGCTGCCATATCTAGGATGCAAGCAAGCTTGCTTAACAGATCATGGAGTTTTGAAAATGAATGGGCCAATGCAACCTGTAAATCCAATTGCTATTAAATGTATGTCAGAGGAGATGAGAGGAGAAAGAAAAGTGGCGGGAGGCAGGGAAGAGAGTTGAAATGGGGGGCAATTGTTAGTGTTGATTTACATAAGAGAGAGATTCTCGCTGGTAAAGAGATTGGAGACGAAGAAACAGAAAGGCGCAGTAATTTCATTCGGACTAGAATTCTTTCAAATTTCAGAAGTGTCCTTACGGTTTCGCTGGTGACAGAGTGTTCTTCAAATTAGAACAAGTGCACAAATGGAAGAACATCAACAAAACTGTCATAATTTAGTAAGTGATCAGATTTTTTGGAAGAGTCCGAATAGGAAAGTTGGAAAAAAAAATTTGGGACGGAGAGTGTATCATAGGTCCGTTTTGTTTGTGATCGGTTCCAGACCATTGATCCGTGAACAAAACCAATGTCGATTTTGAGGAATGTAAAACCAAATTGTTAAAATTTTTGGATAGTTTGAAATATAGCAGTTCGTGTTGATTAGTTTAAGCGGTTCAGAACGGTTCCACACGAGAGATTGCAATCGTATCGTACTAAAGTTGTCGGAGTGAAATTTATGGATGAAGTAAGAACGTTGCTTGAAGCTTAAAAGCTCAGCAATTTCTTCACATATATAATCTCACTTAGTTTCTTCCAATATTCCAAATCCTAATAAAACCTTACGACGCAGTGCACACGTTAAAGAACACAATATCACACTCAGTCAATGATGTCGCATAATAAGTCTGGACCTTAAAAAAATGACGATAGCGCATTATAAGTCTAGGCCGTAAAAACTTGAAATGAAAAGTGGAGTATTGAACATGGTGGCTAACAAGAAAAATCTTTGGCCTTCTTCGGTATGAGAAAGAATACATTTACAAGCAAAGTTGAATTGATCCAGACTCCATCATTCTGATGGACTCTCTCCCGAAATCAAGTGAAAATGCAGTATCCCACGCCTATTTGTATCCCACAACTCTAATATGTTTTCCTCGGTATATGTATGTTGATCAGTTTAAGTTTAAGTGGTTCGTATTGGTTTGAACAACTTGGTGCTCACTTACATGAGAGATTGCAACTATACCACATTGAATGTTGGGTTGCACGAAAAAACACGCGTCATCTCTCGGCTGCCAAGTTCATGCTTTGAATTCGTATGTAGACGTTGTCGAAACTAAGCTTTTCCAAACTTAGATCTTCCCTACTTCGCCTTGATGAGATCAAAGTTTTGTTTTACAAACTTTGCAGGGAGTCGAAAAGCCAAATTCCATAGGATTTAGTGTGGAATTTACAGATGAAGTAAGAAGCTTGCTTAAAGCTTAAAAGCTCAGCAACTTCTTCACATATAAAATATCACTTGGTTTCCTCCAATATTCCAACTCCTAATAAAACCTTACGATACACCATACACATTAACAAACAATATCTCCGAAGCTCAGTCAATGATATCGCATAATAAGCAGGGCGACACAAACTTGTAATGATAATGCAATATACTCGACAAGAAAAATCCTTTGACTGCGCTCATCAAATAGCAATTTCCTTTGATACGAGAAACAATACACAAAACACCAGATGAATTGATCCAAGATTCAATCATTCTGATAAATCCTTTCTCAAAATCAAGCGAAAATGCAATATTCCACGTCTCTCTGTATCCCCCAACTGTCGTCTATTTTCCTCGGTATATATACATGCACAAGGCAGCAGACACATGAATTATGTGGCCTAGCAATCTTCATACAAATAGTGCCCGCCACCTACCTACCTTTACGATATTGCATTTTCTTTATTGTATGGGTTGGAACCATTGAGGTTGGCTGGATTTTAGCTGGATAAACTAGATCAGTGTAAAATTCAACCCACCCATCACTAATTTGGCCATATAGAAGTAGCAGTGTGGACATTTCTTTGAAGATGCCCACCAGCCCCATCACTAATTGGGTTGGGAACATATTTGATTCATAGTCATACTGGGCTAAGTAGGTCAATGTTTGGGAAGTAAGCTGTTGGGTTTTAGATGGTTGATTAGTTAATTAGTTTTTTTTCCTTAGTCTAAAGCTAAAAATTTATACATTACTTCAACGATGTACACACAGTATTTATGTTGGAACCCCTTGCGGAAAAACTCCTCTATACATTACCCGAAAGCAAAAGAGGGGTGAGTCAAGCCGGAGGGTGTACCAAAAGATGTAGTAGACACATTAGTGACTGTACTAGTGGTCTTTGTTAAGTGGTCAACAACTTAAGTTAGTCTCACGATAGGATATGAATCTCCTGGGTTACAGCAGGGGTGCTGTACCCAGCAATGTGAGAGGGGGAAGAGAGAGAGAGAGTAACCATGGTTTGCATCCCCCTCTCTCTCTTCCCTCTCTCTCTTCCCCTTCTCACATTGCTGGGTACAACACCCATGCTGTAACTCATGGTTACAGCATGAGTTACAGCAGGAAATCCCAATCCCTCACAATAACATGAGGTGAATTGGACACGGGGACAATGGCCGACAAGTGTCAAGCACTCGTGCTAGAGGTGTAATAGCCACAGGTTGTCAGCACTCCTGGACCTATGAAGCATAGTCAAGACCTTTGTAGCATAGACAGGAAAAGAAGAGAATCGGACTCAATAATAACATGATCTAAATATAAATCAATTATCAGTTGAAGTACGCGTCGAATGGCTAATAACTTAGACACGACATTCTGTAGGTAACGTCGATATACTCAGGAAAACTATGAAGAACATGAACCATGTTGTTACGAAGGACACCACCAATTTTAGCAAGGCCTAGTTTTCCTGCAAAAGCCCTGTTAAAATAAAATTTAAGGCGATAATCGATTAAGGGATGGTTGCTGGCCAATGTATACCAGAGAGCGAGTAGGTGTAGTACAACATCGCATGACTTGAGTTGTGGATAGAAAAAGCACTGGGTTTTTGACAAAAATAAGGATTCGCGCTTCCAATTCTATTGAAGAAAGTTTTTTTTTTTCCCTAAAACATATATGTTGTATCTTTATATGCCAACAAGAATCGCACTATTTTATCTGGTGGGTAAAGAGATCTAATTCCCAAAGTTGGAAAAAAAATTTTGTAAGGTCAAAATGTGGCTCTTGCTTGAAAGAGGAACGTTAATGGGTATTAAAAAATCCACGTGACAGATTCCATTGTTCAAGTAACAAAACTTGGGCTGGACATGGGCTAATTTCTGCGGCGCAGTGCGCATGAGAGTGCGCCTGGGCCCGGCCAGCAACAGCCGAAGGGCGCAAATGTTGTCCCTACGATCCAGCCTGTTCAAATTTCCCATGAAAATTTAATTTTTTCTGATTGTTGCCTCCAATCTCGTATGCGATAATTCTTAACAGTATTTTTCTAACGTCACTAAGTAAACATCACTCGAAATATTTAGTGACCATTAATTGTCGCAATATGAAGGATAAGAGAAAGATTCATTCGACCCAAGTGGCAGTCAATTTTTTTTTCTTTTAAATGGCTATTAAATAGTTATGATAGGATTTTTAGACTACTAACATACGGCACGTGTTGATAAGCAAGTTTTGATATATTATAATTAAGTCAGGTCTCATTTTTCCTCACCCTGAAAATCCTCTTACTTTAAATTTATAGATAGTTCGTTTATTTCTATCTTACAAAGCAGATTTGTTGTTACCCAGCAATACTTAAATATCTCGCCCGTTTTTATCTTGTGACAATTACTGTCTCCGGAAGAAAGTGCACTTTGAACTCAGCATTCTCCATCACCATTTTCAACGTTTTTCCAACAAAACAACCTTTGCAAAATCTTGAGATCCTTCCCGTCTGAAACTTGTGCCATTTTCCACATCCTAGCATTCTCTCCCCATAAGACACGTCCAGTGATGTTGCTCTTCACGAGACAAAAATGAGGTTTTTGTGTCACCACGCCATGTTGAAGATCATGAGCTTTCTTACTCTTTATCTTCAACAAGATTTCGCTCACTGTGGTATGTGAATATTGTGCCTACGGCAGCAAGGAGCAAGGGACTTGTTTTTGTCAGGATTTACCATTTGGGCCAACTTCTTGTGCCTGAGTTTCTTCATGTGCAACTTGTCAGTTCAAGTGGTAGCTAGGTTTTGTTTCTCCATTTCCCTTCTACTTACTTCATGTGTAACCTGTCAGCTCAAGTGGTACTTTTTCTGTCTGTCTTAATGGCAAACAGAAATGTAGACAAATATTATAGATCTGACTCAGGATCATAAAATTCTGATTTACCGCTGTAGGCCATGGTGAATCGGGGCTGTGTCACATATCTGTTGTTCCTGATGGGATGACAACGGGGAGTGGACCTTGCCCTGCCTGCTTTCGCAGCGCTCTATAGTAAGGTTTGATTTCATCACGAACGCCCTAAATATGGACTCTATCAACTTCATTCACCGTTATCTTAGATCACAAATGAGGTGTACTATTAATTCATGTGTAACAATCACTAGCTGTTAGATGACACTACAAGTCTGCCTTGTAAGATCGAAAAATAAACAATCTGGCTGTTTAGAAAAGTTCTGCCACACGACTCGAGACACATGAGAGACCCTCATACTTCGTTTCAAAAACTCACTAACTATCACTTTAAATACTGTTGAGAATTTCTTATCCCTGGAAATTGTGACAAAAGTCTTAATCGAGGTACTATGTTGACGACTAAACCCTGTGAGTTTTGTGCCATCACTAATTGGGTCTACTGTGCTGTGGGTTTGACAAAAAGTATCCAATTGCCGACTCCCTAGTCCTGAGTTCCCACAACATAGCTGCCGGATTTCACCAGGATATCCACGGAGTTGGCCATATCCAGTGAAATGCGTGTCGGAGTCACCGGAAGTATGGTGATTGTGGTGCTGAAGGTTGACCACCCCGGCATACTCATAAGAACATAGATATAACACGGTGTAAAAGAATGTTGGTATTTAACGAGATTGGAGGATTTTCAGACCAAGGAGGGTCAATGTTTTATTATCCACTCATCTCATCCGTTCGATGAAACAAGTCATCGCTGTCACCTTCTTTCACTTTTCTGAGTACTTGGCCTTTGTTGGATCTGTTGTTCCCATAAATTTATTCACCTTAGTTCTTATGGGGTTGTTACATGCCTAAGACCAAAGCAACGCCGACAAAAAGATACCAACTTCCTTACCGGGATTTGAAGCCATAAAAGTTGCCCTCATTTTAGGTTTTTATGTGTTATTCTATTTTATTATAAATTTTGTTGTTATCCCGTTGTCAAAAGATAGTTACAACTACAAGCCCTTGTATGACAACGGTTAACAGTGACTAAATATATTATTGACGTTTTACTTAACACTTTCAGTAACAATTCTTAACAACACTTTTTTAGCGCTACAAATAAAAATCACTGAAAACTATAGAACTAGCGGTAATTCTCCTCTTGCATAAATGGGTGTAACTAGCTTCTTACAACCCGAGTAGTAGCTTTTTTGTTTTCATTTTTGTGGGTGGGTTGGGGGGGGGGGGGGGGGGGGTTTGTTGCGCATCTATTATTATTATTTGGTTGTAACTTGATTGGTTGTAACTTGACTGATGACCAAGCCATACCGAATGCAACAAAGAAATATATTGCCTTGAAGTTACATACTCCTATAACTAGCTTAAGCAATAATGAATCCTTCGCTTTCATTTCAAATTGCAAATGAACAGATCAACTAAAGTTTTTAGTTTATTTGCTTTCAGCTTGTGTCTTTAGTTTAATGTTGCATGTGAAATTTCTTTCTTATAGATGCACGCCAATGAATTTTAAATATAGGGGCAATGACTGAAAAAGTTGAACGTAAGCATATTGATTTGTAGTCGAGGCCTCCAAATCATCTTTAAATCGGCCCATGTTTGGGAGAGCGGGCGGCCCTCTTGATGACTCAAAATAAAGAACATATCAGTTGACTAAAAATCAAACACCTTTCTCGTTGTCAGCCTCGAACATATTACCCTACTTCTCAAAAGGTAGATAAAGCCAAGGTACGCAAAAGAAACTACAACCGGAGGTACGACCATAAAGAATCAATTAAGCTTCTTAAAAACACTTCCTAGATATTGCCTCTAGTATTACTACTCACTTCAAAAGTCAATAACGTTTTGTAAATACATGTCAGACAAGTTGTGATCGTTAACTTTGTTATTTTTTAGCTCTTGGTATTGCACTCTTTAACTTGATTACAAGAAAAGCAGATGTTGAAATTGCAATACTATTGACGTGCACAATCACAAGCTTACTTCTGAAAGTTAAAGTGGGTTCAAGAAAGTGGTTTATTTCTTTATGATTTACTCAACATAAGCGCAGGAGAAAGTAGCTTAGCCGTTTGCAAGATATTCAGAGTAAGAGGCAAAGATTTTTCTTTTCCATCGCCAACTGGGGCGGTGATAAAGCTAATGCTCCAACAAATTGGTCATGGGTGAGGGGTATGTCACGAGAAATTTATGCCTTTCTTTTCTTTACCTCAACTTGCAAGACATCAAAGGTGACAAATAACACTCAGAGATAGAACCGCAAGAATTCAAGGGCTTTGTCATTAATAGCCTTATTGGTTTCCTCATATACTTCAGTTTCTAATTATTCCATAACATCTTAGCTTCTACATGGAGATTTCAAAAAGTTTACGCTCACGCCGGTAGATTCACGTTTCTCAAGCTGATCCGCTCTATATACTAGCATGAAACATGCTATGCATGAATCGAACCTAGGTCACTTTTACACGACCCTTTACACACCATTTTTGCTTGGTTAATATGTAGCAAAAGAATCGCAAATAGGTTATATATGTCATGCATTATTTACTTCGAAAATTGTGAGAATTAGGATACACAAAATGGAAGCACAAACATGAATAAGTACCGATTGGTAAGTAAATGTGGAACAGTACAAGTGATCAGATGGAAATCTTAAAGAGTATAAAACAACAAATAGAGGCTCATCTGCCAAACATCAAGGGAATGACAGCATTGAAAGGGATAATACTCACCTATAACTGAAAAGTATAAGCATCAAAGTGTAATGCAGACCATTTTCTTCTAATAATAGATCTGTATAAGGTATCTTGTATAAAGGCAGGTACTGTTCATCAGAGGTACTGGCTAATTTTTGTACTAATATATGCTCATAACCTCCTAATTGACACAGGAAAATGAAAAGGGGGGATTCTTATCTTTAAAATTCACAAACCCTTTTGGTATGGAATACATTGCTAAGCTGTTATGCCTGGTTCCATAATTTCATAAGTTCCTACGAAGTTTGCTTATGTACCTTCTCATCCGTTCTCGCCCATAATATAGTTGACCTGGCCAAAGCATCCATGGGGTCTATACATTTCTTAAGTAGTGGATCATTGTGAGGCAAAAGACCGTGAAACTCATCAGATGCAAGGATCACCACATTCACGGCCCTCACCAGAAGAAGCTGAACTGCAATTCTCAAAAGATTCCTCGCCCCTTCCATGTCCCTTTTGTTCAATGCTTCGACTGCAGGGATAATTATGTGCTCCATAGTTGGTCTGTCTGGTAAAACAATTTCAAAACCCTGCACAATGGTTTAATCAGATGAAAAGCTATTGAAAATAAATACACTGCCTGCTACTAAATTACTAATGCCTAAAAGGGGAATCCTCTTCCTTTTCAGTGACAAGAGCAAGTAAACTTCAACTAGAAAGTACAAATTGTGGTCTACAGGAAGCTTCAATTTGTTCTCAAATGCACGAGTCAATCATTCTGAATCTCTGATAACTCTGGTAATCTAAACTTTATCAATTCTTAAGTATTTTGTGTCCCAAGTTGCTGTTTGAAGTTTACAACCAAGGGATGGTAAAGAGAGAGGATTTGCCAGGCAACGAGCTATTCGGTAAAAGAACAACTAAAAGTACTTTGAGTTAGATTTGGACCTATTTAGGAGGACATCCACAAACAGCAACAGTATGCAGCTTTCTGATGCCTTAATTACTATGAAAAACCAACAAATGCTTCTACATTTTTGCTACTCGGACTCCTGGGCCAGCGGCCTCTGTAGACTATTTATGACTTGGTCACGGGGCATAACATTGTTGCAAGCCAAATAAGTTTATAAGGTCTACATGCTCTTATTATAGGTGAGGTTTTTCTGTCCTCGAAGCACTTAGGAGATAATAAAAAGGCTTTACAATTAAATGGAGTTAAATGAAAAATAAATAGACTCATCTGATGCCTCCAAGGGAACTCGTTCTGTAATAGGTTATCATAATTCACGAATTTCTACGTGCAGACAGAGATGCGTAAATGGTCAGCAGTCTTGCCGTGGGCAGAGGCACTATTTACCCAATTAGAATACCTGGTTCTGTAATTTCTCCTGGTAGAAACCCGCCATTAAGATTCGCTCTATAGCAAGAACCCCAATCCTCACATTACTCCCAGCTTCAAGTGGCTTGTGCTTTGCTTCTCTGATTTCTCTGGCAACGGAATCGCCAACATTTAGGAAAGATACAGAACATCCTTTGGATACCTCATCGTGCCAAACATGAGATACATGGCACGGCATAACAATGCAACGAGCTCCCGACAGCTCAAGAAAAGATACTTTCCGTTTCAATATTTCAATAATTGTGCGGTCTTTCAAAGGAGTTCCATCTTTTCCACTATATGGAGAGCTATGAAGTTGAAGCTTTCTACTTGTGTCCGGGTCGCTGCAGACGATAAAGGGAACGGATTCCCCTCCATTCTTTGTGCTCCACCAGACAAGCTTTTCCAAGAAGATTAGAGTTGAGAATACAGATGCTCCCCCAATTATACCAACTATTTTTGCACGTCCAAGAAAGGAACTAGGGGTAGGGCATACTTTTAAAGCTGCAGCTGAACCTAAAATCTTCTTGGCTTCAGGGAAATTTCCACTCTCTTCAGTTTGTGACAGTAAAGTGGACAGTTGTATAGCCATAGACTGAGTTACTCTTGTCCTGTAAAGGGTACTTCTCTTAGTTAAATTTCCTACATAGACTGGAGAGCAATTTAGTGCACTCAAGGACATTTTCATGACTCAATCATACATCCCTTGATGGCAATACTTCAAAACAAGCGACTCCGAGTATAACTGATCAAAGAGAGCGAGCTAAGATGCACACTCTAACAAAGCACCTGGACATACCAGTGAACATCTAAGCTGCAAAATCTGTCACAACACAGAAAATCAGTCCTTGTTGATCAAAAATCAGAGAAGTTCCTTGGACTGACATCCATCACTAAAACCCTAAACCCACGCCATATTTTGATGGAAACTCGTACCTTCTGCTCTTAAATCAAACCCACTGCAAAAAGAGTGGTAAGATGAAGCTAACACTCCAAGAAATCAAACAGAATAAAGAGAAAAAGATAAACTGACTTGCCTCTGCGCCAATTCCCTGCAAAACTAGAACCTTTGTGCGTTACGAGGCTCTAGTCTTTTTATATATATATATATATATATATATATATATATATATATATATATATACACACACTAGATAGACTAGCTATATGCTGTGACAACTCCATAGCCAGAACCCAGATGGTTCAAATCAATTTTTTCTACGGAGTAGTAATTTCAAGGACCCAACATGAAACACCAGATTACAAGGCAACTATGCTATATGTGCCAATATTGAATGTGCAATCATGAATAAGTCTTCGAATCTACAACATGATTGTCCATCCCTATCATTACTTGTCACTGCATCATTGCCTACCGTTCATATCAGAAGCATAAAGAAAGGCAGAAAATAATTCATACCAAGACAGATATATATATATATATATATATATATATATATATATATATATATATATATATATATATTAGACCACCCGATATCCAGATACCATATTGGGAGTTAACTAATTCGGGTTCGAGCCGGACAGGATCACGTGAACGGCAAAATTCTCTCTATAAGTTTTAACACAGCTGCATTCTCAAGGCTCGAACCCGAGACCTCTGGTTAAGTTAGCTCACCCCTTACTAGCTTACTAGCTGACTTAGGTGCTTGGTGGTGAAGACATATCCTTTATCACTCTCACCTGAATTTTGATATTCTTGCTTGGAAAATAATAAGACAAGGATGGTAGCACATGCCAAGAGCCCATAGGGTCAGAAAGCAACAAACCTCACTCTGCTGTTATAATAAGCCAATAGGTGGCTATATTTTATAATTGGAAGACAGACAAAAAAAACCTGTAAATTTCCTACACCAGCCTGAATTACATTTTGCTGCAACCTTGTTACCAAAATTGAAAATTTATTTTTAGCGACACTTTGGTGGTAATTTCTACTTACTCAAGATTGCACTTAAAATATGGCAAGTTAGGCAATTGCAGATATTTACACCAGAATCTTAAAGTAAAAATAGGACGAATTTCAGCTTGTAACCTTAAATCATATATACAACCACTTAGAAAAGGGAGTTAATCCCTTGCTACTATTAGCAACTTAAACTATGTTATGGTGAGATCTGATACTCCATCCATCGCAGATGAATGGACCAAGACCAGATCAATTTTTTTCCCTCCTCCATCCGCCCCATTATGGGATAGATGTCTGTATGATCAGGAAATTATCGTCTACCCATAATGGGACGGACATCCGCTTCATAATGGAACAAACAACGAATTTCACTTGGAAAACAAAGAGGATCTCAGCCTCCCATGTCGACAACGTAGAGGGCCAGATAACCGCTGTTACTTTAGCTAAGTTGTCAGCGCTGTCATTTTATCAGCTTCTTTTAAAAATATATGAGCTCAATTCTAGCACCTTTATTTTATGATAACATCAAAAGAATGGAATAAGATCCTCTGCTATATAGTACCTCTGTTGTAACAAAAAATGTTGCTAAACGTACTTTAACGACGAGAGATTGTCACTATAATTTTTAACAACAGTTACAAAATATTTTTAGTAATATTTTTTTGTCACTAAAACTGTTACATCATAAATGTTGTACAGTAGATGATCCTTATCCCAAAAGAATCTAGTAGTGGTAGAGAAGAGGAGGAGGAGGAGGAGGGAGGAAGGATGGGGACTCGCGGGGAGTGCACAAGGTCTCACCAGTGAGGTCTAGAGAAATTGCCTAACGCACCCGGTGATGGAAAAAGTGTATGGCTCCATTGTCGATCAATCGCTCAATCCTAAATAGAGTAGCAACATTGTAGAAGATCGTGGATAGTCGACACCCAAACGAGCACTTTGTGCATTCGCTGTTTACTAACAGTAATTGTGTCATTTCAAGGCGCACCACTTGAGAACTTCTGGAATTTGGTGTGCCATAGATTTATCAGGAGTCCTATCAGACAAGTGACTTAATTAGTGCTCTGATCAATGGATGATGAACAACTGGTACATGAAACATGGGGCTTAATTAGCCATACTAAATAATGGAAGAGATGTTTCTTTTGCACATGACGGGAGTCAGTAAACTTCGGACACGCAGCAACTAAGAACAACACTGCATGAGATCTGGGGTAGGCGCAAAGGTAAAATGTCCTTCTCCAGTGTCATCTGTCAAATTATCAACATTTGTCTTTAGTTATCAAGATTATATTACTTCCAATGCAGTCATGCATATATTGGCCACATTGGCTTGACTTTTCCTGCCAGAATGTCAGTTCTACCGATCCTCATGCAACTAGAGTTGTGAAAAGGCCGGGTTGCCCGCGGGCTGGCCAGGTCCCGGCCCTTTTTTGCCCAGGCCGGCCCGTCCCTTTTTGGGGTTAGGCCAGGGTCAAGCCGAATTTTTTGAAAAACGGGCCCGGCCCTGCCCGGTCCGGCCCTCTTTTGGCCCGAAAAATGACCCTCTTTTGGCCCTAAGGTTGGCCCTACACAAAGACCCTCATTTGGCCCAGTATTATTGTATACACACATTATTATATATAAGTGTGCGTGTCCAACGATAATCGAATGAGTAATGAATCTGAACATGAATTATGATGATCGTTCTTCCTTGGTGCAATAATCAAAGATCTGTTTGACATAAAATCAAAATTAGATTACAATCGAACCGTGAGAAATCATGAGCCTCCTTGAAGAGGCCTTGACGGTCTTGGATGAGCCGAACTTATTTGTCAATAAATACCAAACCGACTAATTCCACCCTATTACATATAAATTAGTATTGGTACTGTGCGTAAAAAAATAACTGTTAAAATACATATAAAAGCTAGTATTTATATTATTAAATAATAATAACAAAATAGATAGTAAAATAATAATATTATTTTGAATAACAAAAAAAATTGGGCTAGGCTCGGCCCTAGATGTTGGGTCTAGGGCCTGGGCTTGGATTGGGCCCAGATTTTCCCCATTCTGGCCCGGCCCGGTCCGTTTGACAGCGGCCCTGGCCCGTTTTGCTGGAGGCCCGATGGGCTTGGGCTGGGCCGGCCCAAGCCCGCCCCATTTGACACCTCTACATGCGACCCAGGCATCCACCCAATCAGTGAAAATGAGCATCGAATCATCTTCCTTTGGTTGCAAAAGATAACACATTGTTGGCCATCGGGTTTTAAACTCTTTCTCGAGAAATCATCTTTGACTCAATTTTTTAAATGGATTCCACGTCATAATTTGGTTAAAAATAAATTGATTATGTTCATCTATTAAAGTAGATGATCATAGTATATTCACACAAGTTTAAAACAAATGAGGAGTGAGTGAGAAAATTGAAGTTGAAGTTGGTGGTTCAACTTGAAGGGAAAAGAGTATCTTACATTGAAGAGATAAAATTAATGTTATTTCCTTATAAAGCTTAGTCTTGAGCTAACCCAAGGTCCACAACACACGCGTGCCGCCGGCCTGTCCCTTCCCGGTTCGTGGGTTTGGGCCCATCAAGCTTTATTTATTTTTTTTGGACTAAATATTTTAAATAAATAAATTTATTTATTTATTTATTTTCTTTTCCGGAAAGTTGCAACCTTTCCAACAGTTATGAACAGTTGCACCTTCCGGTGAATATTTTCACTGTATAAAATCGAGTCAGGGTCCGAAAAAATATTTCCATCTCTCTCGAAATTCCACTCTTGGTT
>JAVXUP010003883.1:0-49660 GCA_033070095.1 Escallonia herrerae | reverse complement strand
TGATGGTGTTAACCCTACGGTTATTTAACCTAGGATTATATTTGATTTTGATGATAACTAACATTGATGATTATGCTGTCTAACATGCATTGAGTTGATGAAGCAATAGGAACAATCTCACACTCATGCAAATGGAAAATTAGACGAGCAAATCGTTTAAAGACTCTCAACGGAACGCATCAAAGAAGGATTTCGTCGATTGAACTTTACTATGCTTTATTTCCTTCTTTGTAAACTAGACGTAGAGAGATGATCGTTACGATGACTGTATACCTAGAATTTGCCCATAGGTTTCCCTTGCATGCATAAAAGTTTTTCATTCTTTGAAAACTAGGAAACTGCATTTTCTGGAATGCAGTCGACTGCATTGGATTGCAGTCGACTGCAACTTGGGCAGTGAGGTATTACAGTCGACTGCATTGGAATGCAGTCGACTGCAATACTTCCAGTAGCCTATTACAGTCGACTGCATTGGGATTACAGTCGACTGCAAGTTGGAAATTTGAATTTCCAACGGCTACTTTGGGAATACAGTCGACTGCAATGGGACATTGCAGTCGACTGCAATAGCCGTTTGGCGCATTTAATGCACCACCTAACTCCAAACGGTCATATTCTTTCCCACCTCTATAAATACTCATCTTGGGCATAGTTTTGATTCATCAATTGCATTCAAAGCTCTCTTATCTTTCATATTCTCAAAGATCAAAGCAATTGTTCAAATCTCTCTTGTTTCATTGATTTCTCATCCTTTTCAAGAGAGCATTTATTGTGAGCTTACATTTGAGAGATATACACTTTCATAAGTCATCATACACTCATCTCTCTTGTTCTAGTGCTTAAACTTGTACTCATCTACTTCTTGAGAGTGAAATCTTGTACACATTTCTTCATTGAAAGGTTCTTGTATCAAAGCTTGGGGTTGTCAAGCTTTGGAGCTTTGGGTTTGTCAAAGCTTGTTCTTGATGTGGGCATAGCATCAAGGGATTGTAAGAGGTTCGATCTTGACCCGTAAGGAAGATCATACTAGTGGATTCTAGGGCCTTTCAAGGGACTTCCTTGAAGGGGTGGACGTAGGCTTGTGGGTATATCAAGCCGAACCATTTAATTCTCCTTGTCAAGTATCTCTAAACCCTTCTCTCTTTACATTATCATCTTACATTTGTGTTGAGATTGGTTGTTTGCTCATTTAAGTTATTGAGATTGAGGCTTGTTGTTTGTTAAGTTTTAAAGTAGTCTTAAAACCCTATTCACCCCCCCCTCTAGGGTTATTTTATTGGTTTCAAGTGGTATCAGAGCCTCGGCTCTTGTTATATTGGGTAACGCCAAGAGAGTTAATCGATCATGGCTTACGTTGGGGGTATGGAGGGTAGTTCTACCACTAGGCCTCCATTGTTTAATGGGACCAATTATAGTGTGTGGAAAGTTAAGATGAAAATCTACTTAGAGTCTCAAGACTACGAGATGTGGGATATTGTTGAGAATGGCCCATACGTTCCGATAAAGGTGGTTGACAAGGTTGAAGAGCCAAAATCCAAATCGGAGTATAGTGATCATGATAAAAAGATGATTTGTATGAATGCTAGAGCGAAAAATTGTCTTGTTTGTGCTTTAGACACTAATGAACTCAATAGAGTCATTATGTGTAATTCCGCTAAGAGTATTTGGGATACTCTTCAAGTTACTCATGAAGGAACTTCTCTCCTTAGAGATTCCAAGATGAACTTATTGTTTAGAGATTATGAGTTATTCCATATGCTTCCAAATGAATCCGTTACGGATATGAATACTCGTTTCACTAACATTGTAAACCCTTTGAAGCAATTGGGCAAGGAATTCACTAATGGTGATCTTGTAAGAAAAGTGATTAGGTCCTTACCAAGAGCTTGGGATGCAAAGATCACCGCCATCCAAGAATCAAAGAATCTCAACATCTTTCCTCTTGATGAATTGATGTGCTCACTTATGACGTACGAAATGCAAATCAAGACCTTTGATCAAGAGGACGTCAAGAAGAAGCCTACATCAATTGCTCTTAAAGCTTCATCTTCAAACCTTGAGTCAAGCGATGATGAAGAAGAATTTGATGAAGAGGATGTTGCAATGATTGCAAAGAACTTCAAAAAGTTCATGAGGTTTAGAAGGAATGGTGGGAGAAGGCAACAAAATGCTAGCAATGAAGAGAAGCTTTGCTACAAATGCCACAAGCCGGGACACATGAAGATGGATTGTCCCATATACAAAAGAGAAAAGAAGGAAAGAAGAGATGTATGGGAAAGAGTTAAAAGGAGACAACTCTCCAAGAAAGAGAACAAAGAGAAGGAAAAAGCAATGAATGCCGAACATACTCCAACTTGGAGTGACTTCGATTCAAGTGATGAAGATGTTGAGAAGAACGAACAAGCAAATGTGTGCTTCATGGCAAATGATGAGGTAAGCTCTTCTTCCGGTAGTGATAGTGATAGTGAAAGCTTCGAAGATGCTTATGATAGCCTATATGAGGAATCCAAGAAAATTTTTAAGAAAAATATTATTTTATCAAAAAAACTCCTTGAGGCTAATAAGCAAATTGAGAAGTTGAGAGTGGAAAATATTGAGTTGCATGCCAAGAATGATTGCATTTCCAACCATTTATATGTAAAACATGTGAATAATGACTTGGTTGAATTGATTGCTAACACTCCTAGCTCAAAACAAATCTCTTGCAAAACTTTGGTTTTAGAAAAGCAAAATGAAGATTTAAAACTTGAGATTTGTGATTTGAAAAAATGTCTTCAAAAATTTGTTGATGGTCAAAACAATTTGGATGTCATGCTTGGACGCCAAAGATTTGGCCTAAACAAAGGTGGTCTTGGATTAGATCCCTTGGCCTTACCTCCTAAAATCTTTCAACAACAAGCTAGGTTGAATACTCATTCAAAACAACCAAAGAACTATTGCACACCATTTACACATTGTGGTTGGTGCAACAAGAAAGGGCATACGACTAATTATTGTCCTTGTAGAATTGTTTATGTTAGAGGTAGAAAGAAGATGTGGGTTGTGAAAGGTCAAGATTACAAATGTAAGACTAACACCCAAGGACCCAAGAAAATATGGGTACCAAAAGTCACTACTTGATTTGTGTTTATAGGTATGTCTCAAAGCAAAATCTAGTAGCAAGAAGTGGATTCTTGATAGTGGATGCTCAAGACATATGACCGGCAACATATCTCTTTTCACCTCAATTGATCTTATAGAAGGAGGAAAAGTGACCTTTGGTGACAACGCACAAGGAAAAATCAAAGGTAAAGGAACTATAGGTAAGGAACCACATTCAATTGAGAATGTGTTATATGTTGAAGGTTTGAAGCATAATTTGCTAAGTATTAGTCAATTTAGTGATAAAGGTTTTAGAGTAATCTTTGAGGCTTCTCATTGCACTATACAATCCTTGAAGAATAATGAAACTATTTTGGTAGGAAATAGAGATGACAATGTTTACTCTATTAAATTGAATGATCTAGCTAACCAAGATGTCAAGTGTCTTAGTGCTATTAGTGAGACATCTTGGCTTTGGCATCGAAGACTTGGACACATGCATATGGAGCATTTGAAGGATATTTCAAGCAAAGAACTTGTGAGGGGACTCCCGAAGATCAAGTTTGAGAAAGACAAAGTATGTGATGCTTGTCAAATGGGTAAGCAAAAGAAAGTCTCTCACAAACCGAAGAAAATGGTATCTACTTCTAGACCCTTGCAATTACTTCATATGGATTTATTTGGACCAATCCCTACTACTAGTCTTGGTGGTAAATCATATTGTTTTGTTATTGTTGATGACTATTCTCGCTATACTTGGACTTTCTTTTTGGCCACCAAAGATGAATCTCTAAATGTGTTCACTTCATTTGCAAAACGTATTCAAAATCAAAAAGGATATTTGATATCCAACATTCGAAGTGATCATGGTAGAGAATTTGAAAATTCAAAAATAGGAGCCTTGTGTGATGACTTTGGGATATCACATAATTTTTCGGCTCCTAGAACTCCTCAACAAAATGGTGTTGCCGAAAGAAAGAATAGGTCTTTGCAAGAAGCGGCAAGAACAATGCTTAACGAATATGGTTTACCTAAGTACTTTTGGGCGGAGGCGGTCAATTGTGCTTGTTTTGTTCTCAATAGAGTTATCTTGCGAAAAATTTTGTTAAAAACCCCTTATGAGCTTTTTAATGATAAGAAACCTAAGGTGAGCTTTTTTAGAGTTTTTGGTTGCAAATGCTTTATTTTAAATACTAAGGATCACCTTAGTAAATTTGATTCCAAAACATTTGAGGGTATTTTTCTTGGCTACTCTAATAATAGTATGGCATATAGAGTCTATAACAAAAGTACTTTGGTTGTTGAAGAATCCATTAATGTTACTTTTGATGAGACTAATCCTTTTCTTCGGAGGACTAACATTGTTAATGTAGATGATGTGGACATTGACATGAGAACTTTGGATATAAGTGAAACAATACAAGACAACCACAAAGAAATTATTCAAGAAGAACAACAATCAAGCTCTCAAGAGGAAGACAAGGAAGCAAGCAATGATGTTTCAAACTCGGACTACTCTCAAGAATTACCAAAAGATTGGACTTACAAAAAGGATCATCCAAGCGATCAAATCTTAGGTAATCCTTCGAGTGGGGTAAGAACTCGACACTCTCTTCAACAACATGTTAATTTAGCATTTCTTTCCCAAATTGAACCAAAGAACTTCTCCGAAGCTCTACATCATGAATCTTGGATGCTTGCTATGCAAGAAGAGCTAGTTCAATTTGAAAGAAATCAAGTTTGGACCCTTGTGCCTAAACCTCAAAACTATAGGATTATAGGCACAAAATGGGTATTTAGAAACAAACTTGATGAATCCGGAATCGTGGTTAGAAACAAGGCTAGATTAGTAGCCCAAGGTTATAACCAAGAGGAAGGAATTGATTTTGATGAAACTTATGCACCGGTAGCTAGACTTGAATCTATTAGAATGCTTTTAGCTTTTGCTTGCTATAGAGATTTTAAACTCTTTCAAATGGATGTCAAGAGTGCTTTTCTAAATGGTTTTATTTCGGAGGAAGTTTATGTGGCTCAACCTCCCGGCTTTGAGCATGAAAAATTTCCAAACCATGTTTTCAAGCTTAGCAAAGCTCTTTATGGTTTAAAACAAGCTCCTAGAGCTTGGTATGAAAGGCTAAGTAGTTTTCTTTTAGAAAATGGTTTTTCAAGAGGAAAACTTGACACCACTTTGTTTATCAAATCTAAGGGCAAGGACTTATTGTTGGTGCAAATTTATGTTGATGACATTATATTTGGTGCTACTAATGGATCCTTGTGCGAAGAGTTTGCTTCTTGTATGAGTAAGGAGTTTGAAATGAGCATGATGGGAGAACTCACCTTCTTCCTTGGATTGCAAATCAAACAAAGCGAGGATGGAATCTTTATCAACCAAGCCAAATACACCAAAGAGCTACTCAAGAGATTCGACATGGAAGCATCAAATGCTTTTGACACTCCAATGAGCTCTTCATTAAAGCTTGATAAAGATGAAAAGGGTAAGGATGTTGATATTAAACGCTATCGAGGTATGATCGGATCACTTCTTTACCTTACCGCAAGTAGACCCGACATAATGTTTAGTGTTTGTTTATGTGCTAGATTTCAAGCTTGTCCTAAGGAATCTCATTTAGTTGCCGTAAAGAGAATCCTTAGATATCTTAAGGGCACTCACGATTTAGGGTTATGGTTTCCTAGAAACACATCATTTTTTGACCTAGTTGGTTACTCCGACGCCGATTTTGCCGGTTGTAAAACCGAGCGAAAAAGTACTAGTGGTGGTTGCCAATTCCTAGGACATTCTCTTGTTTCCTGGAGTTCCAAAAAGCAAAACTCGGTTGCACTCTCTACCACCGAAGCCGAATATATGGCGGTTGGTGCTTGTTGTGCACAAATTCTTTGGATGAAACAAACCCTTTTGGATTTTGGACTCAAGTATGATCACATACCTATCCTATGCGACAACACTAGTGCCATTGATTTGAGCAAAAATCCCATCCAACATTCACGCACTAAGCACATAGAAATCAAACACCATTTTATCCGTGATCATGTGCAAAAGGGTGATATTGTTCTAGATTTCGTGGACACAAATCACCAACTAGCGGACATCTTCACTAAACCGTTAGATGCAAAGAGGTTTACCGCTCTTAGAAGAGAACTTGGCATATCTTCACCTATGTGACTAGGTTATTTTTGTGCTAGTTACATGCTTGAGCATTATCTCATATGCTTATAGCATGCTTTGGTTAATTTTTCCTTTCCAAACATCGTTGGTTTTATTGATATCTATCTATCTTAAAAATAAAAAAAAATATATTTGCACACTTTTATTGCTATATACATATGTATAATCTGTTTTTTAGACTGATTGACTTTGTGCATTGAAGTCGACTGCATTGGTCAATACAGTCGACTGCATTGGGGAATGCAGTCGACTGCATTACGGGGGAAGGGCATAAATCGTGCCCAGATCTCTTCTTCTGCAGAATCTTTTCTCTCTACTCCTTCTCTCTTCGAAAAAAAGGTTCTCATCTCTCCTTGGACTCAATTCTCCTCCGTTTGGCTTGAAATTGGTACGTAAATCCTCCCAAATCTCATTCTACTTCATGATTTACATACTTTCTCTAATCCATTTCATCTACATTGTTCATAATCGGTTGAAATTCGAATTGCTCTCTATAGATTATTTCTTCAGATCTACTTCAATTTAGCATGCTTCTATATGATTTAATGCTTGATTCATCTTTAGGGATGCTTATTACATGATTCTACATAGTTTAATTACTTGCATTCTTGCAAAATTCGAATTTCCCCAATTTTCATAAACTAGGGTTCTTCATTTGTCAAAATTTCTTCAAATTGTTTATGCAATTGCATGTTTCATCATTTGATTCATGCTTAGTTATGTCTATTACTCGATTGTACGTGGTTAATTTCATTCAATTCGTCCAAAATTGAATTTTTCCCAAAATTGCATAAATTAGGGTTTATCTAAATATAAAATAATAATAATAATAATAATAATAATAATAATAAATTCATTTT
The DNA here is from genome assembly GCA_033070095.1 of Escallonia herrerae. Classification (NCBI taxonomy): domain Eukaryota; kingdom Viridiplantae; phylum Streptophyta; class Magnoliopsida; order Escalloniales; family Escalloniaceae; genus Escallonia; species Escallonia herrerae. The sequence continues at coordinate 42,535 of JAVXUP010003883.1, read as the reverse complement.
TTTTTTCTTTTATCTTACATTTATTATTTCTCTGTTTAGATTATTTCAAGTATGGCAAGAGAGAAACGTGCACGTGCCAGTTCATCTCGCTCACGAGCTGCACCTGAGCCCGAGCCCGAGCCCGAGCCTATCGCGGTCGAGTTTGATCAAAATCGATATCGGAACCGCGAGGCTGCCGATCGCTTTTCTGCACAACTCTCTTCACCTTTGACTCCAGGTTTGCGACTGGATACTCCATTCCTTTTTAACATAGGTGTACTTAGATGCCTTCAGGATTGTTATCTAGATCGCCTCACCGATAGGAACACTATTCTATATTATCCTGATGCAATCCGCTTATTTTATGCGAATTTGACTTGGAACATTTCCTCTGAGTCATGTACCCTCACCTCCTATGTTTTTGGACGCCGCATTTCATTCTCACAATCACGTCTAGCCACTCTTCTAGACCTCCCCGATAGTGGCTTCTCTTTCTCGTTAGACATGATCCCTGTCGCTGGTCAGTCACATTGGTTTGACCGACCTTTTTCTATTGAGGAACAGCTTCGACACACACTTCATTGTCGACAGGTTCGGGTTGCGAGCAAACCCAGCCTACGTGACCTACCTCCTCTCTCTCGTTTGTTCCATCATATCATCGCTCATAACGTCATTCCTCGAACTGGCGGTCTTTCACTCGTCTCTTACTTAGACGTTCAGCTCTTGACCTTCTTTCGCTCAAGCACACCGCTTAACCTCCCTCGTCTCATCATGTTAAACATGATTAGGAGCGCCTCACATCCTGCCTTAGCTATACCTTATGGCCTCCTACTCACTCACATTCTTGCTGCCTTTGACATACCTCTTCTGGGTGAGTATATTGAGGTTACTAGGCACATCGTACTAGACTGCTCTACTCTTCGTAGGAAGGGCCTTTTAGATGATCGTAACCGTTTCTTACCTGAGCCTGAATTGGAAAATGTCATTGTTGATGATGATGATGATGATGATGATGATGATGAGGCTGATGATGATGGTGATGATGATGATGCTGATGGTGATGATGATGCTGCTGATGCTGATGATGATGCTGGGGGAGATGCCGGTGATGGTTTTGATCGTGATCCACCTCCGTTGATCATTCCGAGTACACATGAGGCGGGCACTTCTTCCGGTCCTTCTACTTCCGGATATGAAGCGATCCTCACACGCTTAGATATGATGCAACAGCATATGCATGCCGGTTTCAGTCGGATGGATCTTGCTCACAGCCAGCTCAGTCGACGCCTTTCTCGCATGGAGGATCATTGTGGGATTCAGTGTCCTGAGGAGGACATCTTTCATCCCCCTCCTCCACCATCGGGTCCTTAGGCATTAGGACATGCTTTATGTCTTTTTATTTATGCTTATCAAACTCAATTATGTATCTCAAAAACTTATCATGGATCCTACTCTTAGTATTGCATTAGCGCTCTTAATTCACGCTTATCTTCCTGCCGCTGGTTTAAAATTTATGTGCTATTTTCATACATGTGCTTGGTACACCTTTTGATGGTTATTCAAGTATTTATTTTTTTGTTTAAATGCCCTTGTTGGCTATATTGATTATCCATGGATGGATACATAAGTTGATCACTTTCACACACACCCTTGATCTTTTTTAATGATGTCAAAAGGGGGAGAAAATATTGTTGAATATTGTTGATTCATGTGGATTTGATATATGAGCATATATTACTTGAGTTAGGGGGAGCCCTATATTGCTTAAGATAGGGGGAGCCTTTTATGATTTGAATCATGCTTCTTTGCGTTCATTATCTTATATATCTCATATTATTTGAATCAATGTTTGTCATCATCAAAAAGGGGGAGATTGTTAACCCTACGGTTATTTAACCTAGGATTATATTTGATTTTGATGATAACTAACATTGATGATTATGCTGTCTAACATGCATTGAGTTGATGAAGCAATAGGAACAATCTCACACTCATGCAAATGGAAAATTAGACGAGCAAATCGTTTAAAGACTCTCAACGGAACGCATCAAAGAAGGATTTCGTCGATTGAACTTTACTATGCTTTATTTCCTTCTTTGTAAACTAGACGTAGAGAGATGATCGTTACGATGACTGTATACCTAGAATTTGCCCATAGGTTTCCCTTGCATGCATAAAAGTTTTTCATTCTTTGAAAACTAAGAAACTGCATTTTCTGGAATGCAGTCGACTGCATTGGATTGCAGTCGACTGCAACTTGGGCAGTGAGGTATTACAGTCGACTGCATTGGAATGCAGTCGACTGCAATACTTCCAGTAGCCTATTACAGTCGACTGCATTGGATTACAGTCGACTGCAAGTTGGAAATTTGAATTTCCAACGGCTACTTTGGGAATACAGTCGACTGCAATGGGACATTGCAGTCGACTGCAATAGCCGTTTGGCGCATTTAATGCACCACCTAACTCCAAACGGTCATATTCTTTCCCACCTCTATAAATACTCATCTTGGGCATAGTTTTGATTCATCAATTGCATTCAAAGCTCTCTTATCTTTCATATTCTCAAAGATCAAAGCAATTGTTCAAATCTCTCTTGTTTCATTGATTTCTCATCCTTTTCAAGAGAGCATTTATTGTGAGCTTACATTTGAGAGATATACACTTTCATAAGTCATCATACACTCATCTCTCTTGTTCTAGTGCTTAAACTTGTACTCATCTACTTCTTGAGAGTGAAATCTTGTACACATTTCTTCATTGAAAGGTTCTTGTATCAAAGCTTGGGGTTGTCAAGCTTTGGAGCTTTGGGTTTGTCAAAGCTTGTTCTTGATGTGGGCATAGCATCAAGGGATTGTAAGAGGTTCGATCTTGACCCGTAAGGAAGATCATACTAGTGGATTCTAGGGCCTTTCAAGGGACTTCCTTGAAGGGGTGGACGTAGGCTTGTGGGTATATCAAGCCGAACCATTTAATTCTCCTTGTCAAGTATCTCTAAACCCTTCTCTCTTTACATTATCATCTTACATTTGTGTTGAGATTGGTTGTTTGCTCATTTAAGTTATTGAGATTGAGGTTTGTTGTTTGTTAAGTTTTAAAGTAGTCTTAAAACCCTATTCACCCCCCCCCCTCTAGGGTTATTTTATTGGTTTCAGATGGTTAGATCTCAAAACATAAATCAAAACTGAAAATTCAAAACTCCAAAATAGAGTTTTAAAAAATAATCTCGTTTTAAAAACTGGTTTTCAGAAGGAAAAAACGAAAATTGTCTGTCAAACGGGTTTTTCTCCTCCAGTTTACAAAAATGGATAAAAAACTGAAAACAAAAATTATGTCAAACACTACATTTGTGTTCAATTTAAAAGCATGTTCAAAATGTAAAAAACCTAATAGGTATACAAAGCAAACTCATCTATTATTTCTGATTAATGCGCGACAAATCTCGACACATGTAATCCGCCTTCACATGGAATGTGAATTAGGCTATAAGCAAGCATTCTGAAATTTTTTAATGTAATACGTGAAGATCGAATTACGGCATGAGATGAGAGACAGAGTACCTTCACCTTATTACGGGAAGAGAGTGAAAGCTAAAGTAAGTGAAGCTAGAATATAACGGGCATGTCAAGCGTTGCAAGGAGATCAACCTGGCAACGCGGCTAGAAAATCCGGGATTATTATTGTATTCATGCGCAATGAAATGTACTATAAGCATCAATTATCTTTATTAATTATCCAACTTCAACAAAAAATTTCAAAAATTATTGTTGACACATAATAAAATGCATCATAAAATACAACTTTTGCAGCGTGGGTGCTTGGGAATAGTAATAATGGATTCGTAGAAGAAGAGTTGTTTCTAGACAAGGAAGAAGGGCAGACGTAATATTGTTAGTCGTATTTTTATTGAGAAGCCGTAAGTCGTTTTGGAAAAATGACATCGCATCATGTATCTTTTTAACTTATTTTTGTCGTTAAAAATGTATGTCAGTGACAATTGTTAAGTTTTCGGCAACGGACAAGAAGGTGAGAGATCATACAAGGATATAACATAGCCTATACCTTGAATATTTTGTAACATATTGTCTCTATATCTTTTATAAGTTATATTCCATAAAACACGTGTTAAAAATCATATACTATCCTAATTCCTAACTCAATTGTAATCAAGGCAATGAATTACAATATACCACCTTCGCTTCTAAAAAATTTAGAAATTTCAATAGGCCTCAAAATTTACAAGTAATCCGGTAAGCTATTATATTGTACATAATTGCTTGTCAGCCGATATTCAACCAAATAGTTAATATAGAGTATATGTTTTATAATTATTTTTTTTCCAACGTGATTGCACATGAGGAATGGCTTCACCAGGCATTTTGACTGCTATGTTTGAAAGAACTGGAATTTTTGTCATTTGATTGAATTGCTAAGATTTAATCAAATTAGGTCGTATTATAAACACATAAAGATAACTTATCTAAAGCGGTACAATATTGATTAGTTTGTTACTTCCTTCTGTTGGCAATGAAGTATTTTTTGTTTTCTTGGGGCATCTAAAGAGTATCGCGGGGAAAGAGAAGGAGCTGCTTTTCGGAACTGGATAACGGATAAACCCCGGTTGAATATCCATAAGCCGTGGGGAACAAATTCGGCAACCCCAGATGCTATTAGGATACAGCAATGGATCAATTGAAGCAAGACATGTTCTGCCCATCCGTCCAAGCACCGAATCAGTCCGTCGCAGATTTCTGCCAGCCTGCGCCTGATCCGCGCTTGCCTCCCAATCGGCTTTACTCCGATCCAAGGTTCGTCTCTTCACCTTTCTAATACGGCTCTTGCGCATGTCAATTATGTGGTTCACTAGGTGAATGGTGCTTTTCAATCCGTTTGGGTGTCTTTAGTGTTCCACCAAGTTTGTTCACATATAGGAGTGTTGAATTGAGACCAGAATTTGATTGCAGAGAGGTGAATCGCCACTACTTAATACTTTCTGAAGTGGCAAGAGGAAAATTTAGGGTTGCTCGTGCTATTAAAAATTGATTAAAACGATGCAGAAGCACTGTATTATTTTTCTTTGAACCATGAGCGAAGTGTTAATCCTTGATTATCCACGGTGGCAAGATGACTGATGACATGTCCGTCAATAGTTAATATATGGCTTTCATCCGAGTTAGGACGCTGTGAAAGAAAGCTATGTATAAGAGTGATCACCTATGGGCTTGTAGATAACATATTATGATGTTGAACATGAATCTACCAAATACTTTGGTATGACAAGGAAAAGTGGATAATAACATTGCAAGCTAAACAAGAGAGAGTCTGTACGGGGTTTTCTATTCCGGGTTTTCTCATGTAATCGGGTCAGTGTTTTGGATATAAGGGCCGAGTCCTCAGCCGGACTTGTTTTATCCGTCACTATCGCTGTTGGCTTCCAAGCGAGAGGTTGTTTGTATTATACTCTCATTAGCATTCTTAATGAACATGACTTCGGTCTTCACTTATGATATGTGACCCGACTCACTTTGGTGTGAATGCCTAAAGAGAGTGGTGAGGTTGTCTTGGCTTCATTGGCAAAAGAAGTTTGTCCTGGCTTCTCCTTTTTTTTTCTTTTCTTTTTGACTTGTATTTACTGCCAGATCTCGTTAATGATTTTTTCCCTTTTTGCCAGAAAACTTAAACCTTTTTAGTTTTTCCAAGGAAAAGAGGAAGAAGAAAGGATTAGAGTGAATTACAGAACAAGTAGGGAGTAAGCTACAAACAATTTGACTCTCACTTCCCGTATCATGGATTGTAACAACATGCCTGGGCAGATATTTGGTGATATAGGGACTACATGACATTGAAACTTTTTGAGCCAATTTAACTCTCACTTCCCGTCTCATGGATCGGAACAAGACCATCAATCTGCTTCTGCTATTTGTTACGCACTTTAGTTTTGGTTACCTCCCAGAAGACCGATATGAAACCAGCACTTTGGATTTGCTATCTGTCCCCTCTTCTTATTGTTCTTCTCCTTATTTCCATGGCCTGTGTTCATCGCCTGGTAAAGGTTGGAAGCAGAATGCAGTGCAGCAAAAAAAGTTCAGAAGGCTGACCGCGAGAAACTTAGGAGGGATCGTCTGAATGAGCAGTTTACAGAGTTGGGAAGCACACTTGGTAAACATACATGTTCTTTTCCCTGTAATGGAACTGTTGTATAAATGATGGAAATTCCAATATAATGCCATTTCCTTTTTGAACATAACAATTGAACCTCGGCAGCATCTCACATAACACAACCATGCACTGATATTTGCAAACTAGAGGCTTGGCAACACAGCACTCCGGTTGAGGTCTCATCATATTACGCTTATCACATTTCCATAGTTAATAGAAAAAGAACGTCTGAACTCTTAGGGTCTGTTTGACACAGCTTTTTTTTTTTCAGTGGTCAGTTTTTAAAGAGCAGCTTAATTTATTTTTTTTTACAAAAACAAGTGGGTGTTTGATAATCCTTTTTTTTTTTGAGTTTTTTTTGGGTGTTTGGTAACCCTTTTTGTTTTGACTTTTTTTTGTGGTGGTTTGCGGTGGCGGTGGTGGGGCGTAGCGGTGGTGGTGGCCGGTAGGCGGCCAGCGGTTGTCGCGACAATCGCCGGCAGTGGCTGCCGGCGGTGGTGGCCTGAGGTGGCCGCCCGGTGGTGGTTGCTGGCTGCCGGAGGTGGCTGTCGGTGGTTGTTGTCTGGCGGCGGTGGCGGTGGCTGCCAGCGGTGGTGGCCACCGCCCACCGCTGCCCGGTGGTGGCTGCCGGCGGACGGAGGTGGTTGTCGGTGGTGGCTGCCGGAGGTGGCTGTCGGTGGTTGCTGTCTGGAGGCGGTGGGCGGTGGTTGCCGACGGTGGTGGCCGGAGGTGGCCAGCGCCCACCGCTGCCCGGTGGTGGCTGCCGGCGGCCGGAGGTGGCTGCAGGGCAGCGGTGGGCGGTGGTTGCCGGCGGTGGGTGCGTTGTGGTAGAGGTCTCAAAAAAAAATTTAAAGTGAAAAAAAAAAGAGCTTTTACCTCTTTTTTTTTTACTCTACAATTTAAAAAGTGGGTTTTTAAATTGGAAAAAAAAGAGTTATCAAACACCCCATTTTTTTCCAATTTTTAAAACTGAAAAAAAAAAGAGCAATAAAAAACCCCGTCAAACGGCCCCTTAGTTTGGCAGCACCCATCAATTGTGTTAATAGCAAATTGTCTACACTTCTTCAATCATTTAAGGTAGAGGAACACACTTATCTTTCTCCAGTCTCCCCATTCCCGGAAGTTGAGCTGAACTTACTGGAGCATATGTTCAGCTCCAATAAACGTCTATTTTAAGGGGAGAGTATAATTGAACAGATAAACATGCATGCATAGTGAGCGGGACATAATCGTCAAGGCAAGTAAGCTATAAGTCACTAGTGTAACTCCAATTAATAGGTGGGTACAACTGTAGAAGCATTCAATGGGATGAAAACACATGCCTTAATGTTCAAACATCGAGCTTTGATGTATATACATTTAGGATGTCAATTGGGGGTAAACGGTAGGGTTCCAAGTTTGGCAGAGAGAAGAGGACAAGGTGAGAGACATCACTGACCTGTTCACAGAGACTCACCATTGTTGGCATGGTCAGGTAAGGAGGAGGCACGGAGATGAGATGGTGGGCTCGTATAGTTAACAGAGGAGTGCATCGGATTAGGTCTTTTCCATTCATCTCTGTGAGTTCAATTCATACGTTTCTCATGGGAGTGGATTCCTTTGGAATGGGGATAATTGCTATATCGGGTTTTTAAATATGGAAATGGTTTGTGTTTGGTTTGAAACGACGTCCTCAATCACTTTTCCACCGTTTTGAATTCATAGCACTTAACCGAACTCTCCATGTTTTATGCAGTTAATTTCGAAATAAGAAACTCGTGGCACTTGCATATCTGTTATATCTTACGGGAAATCAGCACCTAGGATTATGCCATTGACAAAGACAAGGAATCTATCAGGAACCCCCACCAACAAGCCCCACGGGGGCCACCTGCTGCAGCAGGTGCCCCTCGGTCTGCCGTGCCCAGCAGGAAAAATGCTCTTGCATGAGCGTACCTAAGGTCAACCAAAGATTCACAGTTGACTTAAACGTTTCCGTTAGTTGTCAAACTTAATTGAATCCTTGAACCAGTCATATTTTGGATTTTTGATAGCTTGGTAATTTTATATTCTGAGCTCATGTGTTGTTTTCCTATTAATTCTGGCAAAAACAATGATTGAAGTCATATTCCAAATTTTTGATAGCTTGGTAATTTTTTCTTCTGCGCTCATGTGGAATTTTTGTTTTCCTATTAATTCTGGCAAAAACAATGATTGTGTGGCAACATTAAATTGCAGATCCAGATAGACCTAAAAATGACAAAGCGTCCATTATTGTTGATACCATCCAAGTGCTGAAGGATCTGACAGCTCAAGTCAACAGACTAAAGGCCGAGTATGCTACACTTACTGAAGAATCTCGCGAGGTGCTTTCCTGTTGAAAATCATTTTGTATTCTGCGGCCTCCCATCTTTTTATTAATATTATATGATATCCTTTTCGTTTCATAGCAGTTGACTCAAGAGAAGAATGATCTTAGAGAAGAAAAAGCATCCCTCAAATCGGATATCGAAAACCTTAATCTTCAGTATCAGCAGAGAGTTAGGACCATGTTCCCATGGGGTGGTATGGATCCTTCAGTTGTCATGCACCCACCATCTTATCCCTTTCCTGTGCCAGTGCCCATGCCTGCTGGACCAATTCCCATGCATCCATCCATGCAGCCATACCCCTTTTTTGGTAATCAAAATCCCGCGGTTGTTCCCAACCCCTGTTCAACCTTTGTGCCATATATGCCTCCTAATACCCAGTCCACCCAGTATGTATCTTCAATCGCGCCTCCAAATCATAGGTCCCACAATTCAAGCAAACAAGATTCTAGAAACAAATCAACAGATCAAGGTAAGAGCAAGATTGGAAAGGACGAGGATTCTAATGATGTTGCGACTGACCTAGAGCTCAAGACACCTGGATCGACAGCGGATGAGGTCAGTTATGTCCTGATGGTTCAAATTTCAGGAGGAATCTTGTAGGGGTAATTGCAGGATTACTTTTCAGTTGGATTAATATAACGGACTGCAGGATTTTTCATCCGGACTAAAGAAATCTAAGAAATTGCTGAGGAAGGAAAACAGCCTTTCAGGTGGGAGCTCTTCAAGCAGGTGCTCTTCATCTCGTACTGTACAGGCTAGCTCATCAAATAGTGTAGTTGGTGGCATGAGAGCTGACGATACAGAGAGGGGACAAGAATAGAGTCTATGGTAATTCCCATTTACTTATACATATTTCAAAGTTATTTCTTATTTCTAGCTTCTGACCGCTATTTCATTCAACTCTCTGTAGTTTCTATGCATAATTGATTTTGGGCCTACCTCTATTGAACAGTCAAATTAGCAGAATATACGAGCTGTGTTGTGGTCATCTGCCGGCCTTTTCTTTTCACTGATTCGGAAGGTTGCAATCACATTGCGCAATGCAGCAATTGGGAATGACAATTAAGCGGTTGATAGTTTACTTGGCTGTACACTTTGTGTCGTAATTCTTAGAGTTTGTTGTACAAGTTAGTTCTGTATATTTGTAGTTGCCTAAGGCTATTCAGTGCGAGTGAGCGCAACTTTTCAATTACAAGGCACCTGGAATGGTTGAAGCATGTGATTTATGCATGAATGCTACCTTGTGTTATGGAAGAATTCTTCTCTCGTCAACTTTTCAATTACTGCGCAATGCTACCTTATCGAACCAATATTCTCTTTTCGGTTGCAGCAAGAGGCCATCGGGCCAAACGATACCGCAAGTCTTGGACCGCAATCGGTCATGTCCATAAGAACTTAAAAAAACACTGGTTCTGAATGGCCAATTCGAGACGCTTCACCAGGCGACACTAAGGAACAGGCGATCCGCCCAGATTCCATGATCCCACCACTAGATCCATATCCGCCCTTCAGGGTTTACTGGCTAAAAACGTGGCAGAAGGATTATCCTATCTGTAGCAAAAATATCTAAAGGGCCGGTCACAAAGGGTAGTGTCCGTTGGCTGAGGGACAACATCGGAACGACGACGTAGGTGGGACTTGTTAATCTTGCCAAAACCACTTACTCTGACAACAACTCCAAGGTCCAGATTGACGAAATGCCAACCACACTCGGTCTCGGACGGGCGTGGTATGCCTTCGCCATTCTGGAAATAGCAGCTAAATAAAATGTGGACTATTCCCTTAGCGGATTAACATAAGTTTTAGGATAAATTACACTTATGTCCCTGAAGTTAGGGTATAATTACAGGTAAAGACAATAGTTCGGACAAATTACACTTACATCTATTGATCAAACAGAATCTTAAAAACCTAACGGTTTTCGTGAAAAGACTTTATTACCTCTTAGTGGAAACCTTATTTTTTTTAATGCCATTACTTCAACCTAAGAAAAAGGAAAAATGCCATTACCCTTTCCCCCACAGTACCCCCCCCCCCCCCCACACCAACCCATTTATGTCTCTCAATCTCTCTTCGTCGCCCGTCTGGGTGCCCCTTACCTGTCGCCGCACCACCCTCCTCCTCCCCCTTTCCCTTTCCCTTCCCATCGCCGCACCACCCTTCCCCTTCTTATTCCCCGTTGCCCGTTGGCCTGCCTCGATCATCCGTATCGCGATTTGACCGTGCGGCGTGATTTGAACCGGCCGTACCCCGTCGCCGCCGCTGTCCCTCTTTTTTCGTCTCTTTATTTTAAATCTAGGTCGGTGGAGGGAAGGCGCTGCCGTCTTGGGCGAGGGAAGGGGCTGCTGCGGGGAAGGCGAGGTGTGGGGAGAGAGAACAGATGGAAAGGGATGGGCGACGTCGCCGGTGATGGGGGCGACGCCGGAATGAGACAGGTCGCCGGCAATTGGGAGAGAGAACATATCAAAATTTACAAATTAGGGTTTCAACAAAATCCTAAAACTGATAAATAAATCATATATAATAATAAACAGATATTTTTCAGTATATACAGTACAAGGGGTAGTATCGATATTTTAAAAATACATATTGATGACATCATACAAAAAGTACACTTTTTGGACGGAACCCTGATGGATGGACACGGCTGAAACATTTTAAAAGTGTTTGGTGGTATGTTACATTTTAAAACTTAATGTCCTTGACTGTAATTATACCCTAACCTCAGGGACAAAGGTGTAATTTGCCCATAAGTTTTATTAGGTGAAGAAGACTTCACTCTCACATACCGTTGATATTTTGCCCTTGGTTGGCCTCCCTGTTTACTAAGGGTATGCTTGACAGCTTTTTTGTTTTTAGTTTCGATTTTCTAAAAAATAAAAATAAAAATTAGTTGTAGTTTTCTTTTTCTGTTAAGAGAGGTGAATGACACCAGTTTTTGTTTCAAGAGAACATTTGTTTTTTCTTTATATTCTCATTCTCATTCTTCCCCAACAGAGAAATAAGTTCTCGTTACCACCGACCAAAGACCACCACGCCCTGAGTATCACCACCACCCATAGTCATGAAACCACCCATCACGACCGACCGCCAAAAAACACTACCACGACGGAGTTAAATGGAACTACAACCAGATCTGATGAAAACTAAGCTAAAATTAAGCTACAGATCTATAGATTGAAGGTATTGACAAGATATCGACGGTATTGGTGAAAATTGATGGCGCCGATGTTGATCGATGTTTTTGGCTGGTGGTGGTGTACGGTGACTAAGGCAGAGACTGTTGTGGTGGTGGTGCTTGGTGGTTAGGACGGTGGTCAGGGTGGCGGTGACAGTTGTGCCGGTGGGGACAATCTGTTTGGTGATGACGATTGGTATCACTAAATCTCTGGTGTGTTAATATGTTCTAATAGAAAAATTATGATGTGAAAATAGTTGGGGTGGCGATGTGAAAATCATTATAGAGGTTTTTGTGTGTTGGTGGTGGCGGCAGATGGCGGTGGTAAATAGAGGCTACCTGTTGTGTTGCGTTATAATGGTGACTGTTGAATGATTGAAATGGAATTGAGAAAATATTGTCTGATTTTGCTTCTAATAAAGATTGAAAGGCGAATCTCAAAATAAAAATCAAAACTGAAAACTCCAAATTGGAGTTTTAAAAAACAGTCTCATATTAAAAACTGGTTTACAAAACTGATGGGAAAAAAAAATAAAAACTGTCTGTCAAATATGTTTTTTTTTTCCAGTTTTGAAAACTGAAGGGAAAAAAAATAAAAAATGAAAACTGAAAACAAAAACTCTGTCAAACGCTACCTAAGATTGTTCATTTTCTGGTTGAGCTGTGCACTTTTATTCTTAACATTATTGAAGCCGTAATGAATCATCTCTGCACAAAAATGTGCTTAGAGTATTCTTAATATGCTGAAATGAACCAAACGTTCTTTAAGACAGTGAACCACTAGTCAAAAGTGCTGTCACAAATAAAGTATTAAAACAATAACATATGTCGTTTAAATGAATTATATGCCATAAATACTAGTACTCATACTTTATTGAGATATTTTCTTATCATTCTTAATTACCTAATCCTTTAAGAAAAACTCATATAAGTATTCCTACTCACTCACGTACTTCATCGAGACATTTTTTTTAATCATATTTTTATTACCTAATTTAAAAAAAATAAAAATAAAATCCTATAGTACTTTTATGTTTATAAACTAAAGTTCTAGCATAAGATTTATCGTTCACGGACATTGAGAAAGAAAAGGGACAGTCAAATCTCATAAATTCGATCAATTCATTCAATATTCTCTTCATATAGTCGAGGATTTCTCTCTACTTCGCCATTCATATTTATGGTCGCCCCAAGACCTCCAGCACAAGGCAAGTTACCTTTGCCCGTGGACAGAGCGTGGTCACCACTTTCTGAAACAAGCGTGGAACGTTGTACCTCGTGAGCCGGGATTACCATAAAATACACCGCCACATGTTTAGCGAGCGACATCAACTAGATAGAACTCAGCGGTAGAAGCAGAGAGGGAGAGAGACTGAACTCTGAACAGTGGGGAGTGAAATCCAAGCAGAGAGAAGTAGCAGAGGGACTTTGAAGCTTAAAGGCTTGAGTCAATCATGGCCGTGGTGTCCACATCATCTCTCCCCAAATCCACCGCGGTCTCGACCAATTGTCCGTCCTTCTCCGGGTTGCGCCGATCCTGCTCCAAGTTCGACTCTTCACTTTCTCTCTCCACCACTCACTCTTTCTTCCAGCACGTCGACTCTCACCTCCGCCTCTCTTCTTCTCGTAAAGGTTGCCGAGGCGTTGTCACCATGGCCGGCTCTGGCAAGGTACATTTAACTTCCTACATTCTCATAGATCTATCATCGATTGGCCCTCCAATCGGCGCATTGACTACTCCCTCTCTTCGATTTTCATCTTTGACTTTTCATGAGTACCTATGATTATAGAGTAAAGAAGTATGTCTTAACAAGTCAGTATTCGATGAGTAAATTCAACGTTTGCCAAAAAAACCTAGGTAAAAATTCTGGATCGGAGGGAGTACTACTTCTATTCTTAGTAAAAAATCTAACCCGTCCAAAATTAGTACAATCTACTTGATTTAAGTATCCTTCCAAAATGGGTACAAAATAGTTCCAAGGTACAGTTGGGATGGACTTGGAGTAGCTGATTTGTTAGTGTAGGCTATTTGGGTTGCTTTACTTGCTTTTGCCGTTCAAATAGCATTTCGACCTACAAAAAAGGAAAGAAATGGTTTAGAAACTGCACATTCAGCGTTTAGTTAAAACCAAAACAAAACAAACAAGGAACCTATTGCAGCAAATGCATAACATATATCTTATCTCGGGAACAAGATGGTCCTGAATTGATGGCTTATTTATTTCTTTGTCCTTTGAGTTTTACATTTTACCCTAGTACTGAATTTTTGAAGCTTTGCCTTTCCTCCTTTATGCAGTTCTTTGTTGGTGGCAACTGGAAGTGTGTGAGTATCTCACTCTCCCCTTCTTCATATCTGTTACTAAAAAAGTATGTAACAGTTGGCTTTAATGGTTTCTTGAGTGATCGTATGGATCAGAAAATGTAAATATTAGTAGAATTTGCATCAGCCAAATTACTTAACTTAGAATTCATCCGATTCCGTTATAGTCTTTTGGTAAACCATGATCTGAAGAGAAGCTTACCTAAGCTTTAACACTACAAGGGGATTTAGCTCATGAGGGATAGCATGAAGCTTTGAGAGAGGGTTAATTGAACAGAAGAGTAGGAAATGAGACAAAAGTACCTGAGAATCAAATTTTGAAACAATTCTGTTTCTCCAGTGCATATCTTTGGCCGTTACATCATGGTGTCGTTCAGTTTGCTCAATTCTAATTTGCAGTAGCGTGTCTCTTACTATATACATAGTTAGGGTGTACTTCAGTTCAGTATGTTTTCTCCTAAGTCCTCACGCAGACAAATGAATCATTAGCATTCTATATGCACCTTCCTCTGGTTTTGAAACTTTTCATCCATATGACCTAGATTTAATTTTTTTCTTAGATTTTGCTAGTATGTACGTGAGGCTATGCAGTTGTATTATGCGATATTCTTATGACAATGTTCGTCTTGTTCTTTTAATCTGTTTAATGACAATAGCTTTTTCAGAATTCTTTTGATCACATATGTATGCTTTTAAAGACTGTCGTTAGTTATCTCCTCTTTGCATCTTTTTTTTTTCACTCCGTCATATGGCTTTGTACATCTGATTGCTGTTCTTTGAACTGACTTGTTTTTATCCGTGTCTTATTTAGAATGGGACAAAAGACTCTATCAGCAAGCTTGTCGCGGACTTAAACAGTGCAAAGTTGGAGGCTGACGTAGGTGAGCTGTTCTTTTGATTTTTATTTTAGTAAATTTGTAGATACATAATCATTACTTTTAGTTACCTAAAAAGTATGTGATAGATTTTTTTTTTCTTGTCTGTATCTGTTGTTTTTTGGCTGTTTCTTTGCTTTTTGCACACACGAGGTCATGTTTTGCTTTGAATGTGTTTGCCATTATATTATCCTAAAACGAAGTATGCAACAGATGTAAGTTTATTAACATTCTATTCACATCTGTTGTTTCGTTATCAAGTATAAAGACCATTTCTAAGTTAATCCGCAGTGATGGCTTGATAAATACAGCCGCAGAAAATAGAAGAATTGGAACTTGATTTTCTTTGCTTGTCTGTCTAATAGAAAACATGGCATCTGACTGTCATATTCTTTTTGCAAACAGAAAGTAGAAACTTCGTATTCAGCTCAAACAACATTGCGATCATAGTGTTATCAACAATTTTGTATGAGAAAATCAATGACTGCAATAAACTTGCTTCTTCCTACCCTTCCATCACATGTACAAGTTGAAGCAGAAGAGTCATCGGTTGTGAACTTGACTAAAGGCCTAGCTACAGCTACTGTTGGTTCAGCAATTGTCTCTGCTAATGTTCAGATGAATAAGAACGTCAACAAACAACGTCGTATCTGCACACAGAATGAGTTGGGTTTTGTGTTTCACTGCCTTCTGTGTCGAGAATTAAGTTGAAAGACTGCCCTAACACATCCTTAACTAAAGATTTTGCTTATTAGGATGTAAGTACTTTGTATTCGCTTTCTTGCTCTGGTTACCTGATCATAAGTGGTTACTATAATTAAGGGAGGATCGTATATTATAGTTATTTCTGCTGACTAAACCATAAAAAGAAATGCCCGTCTATGCATGCGGCTGATGAAAGATGTTAAGGGGAAAAGAGAAGAAAGAAAAATGGAAAGCGGAAGGCAATAAGGTCTCAACCAAAGGAACAAATAGGATTCCATTTCATCAAAATAAATCTGTTCTTCGCTTTCTTTGTTTTTCTTATCTACTTCTATTCTATCCTCTTTTTGTGGTGGTGGGTTTTTGTGAGAATATGTAGTTCCCAAGTTTGTCAGGTCTTTATGCCCAAAAGGAAAAGGATCAGTATAGGGATATTGATCGGTGTATGTCCAAAAGCATCAGTAGTGCTGGATATTATTCACTGTGTAATAGGTCCTTACCTTTTTATGTGATGGTGTGAGAAGAGAACATTTCTAGTAATAATTACAACACATCTGACCTGCTAGTGGGACACATAAGTGGTGGACCCTGTCCATTTTTGTGTGTGAGGAGACTTTCATGTAATAGTATTGGAGTGTATCATATGAACAAATTTACTGTGTAGATATATGCACACTCACATGCCCGAGCGGGGGGTGGGGATTATCCTTTGATTTTGTGTTCTCCATCTTTGCATTTGCATGTCCTCTTTGTTTTATTTGTCATTTACTTCAAGCGGTTGCAGGAGTTGCTAAAAGCTTATTCTATCCTTAAACCCTACAGATGTGGTTGTATCACCTCCCTTTGTTTACATCAATCAAGTGAAGAGCTCTTTAACTGATCGGATTGAGATAGCTGCCCAGAACTCTTGGATTGGAAAGGGTGGAGCTTTTACTGGAGAAATCAGGTTGAATCCTTGATGAGCTCAAATTGTTAGTTTCTTGAAATTCTGTACAGCACCAGACTTAAGAAGTCTTTGTGATCCAAATTTTTGTATGACTTAATTTTATATCATACTTATAAGACCACGTTGTGCATTTTCTTGGATCCTCAAGATGATCTGGTTGTTTTGCAAGTGCATTCAAGAATTGATATGTGGAGATATTTCAGCACTGTGCACTGTGCACTGTGAAGGTTCCCAGTGAAATGCTTAAGGCAGGCCCCTTTGCATAATTAGCCTGTCTAGCTCCATTTCTGTTGGAGCTTTACTCGAGAGAGTAACCTATTTACTCACTCAGAATGATAGCGAAGTGTTCTTGTTGTATGGCTTCCTGGTTTCGAGTTTATGTTGCATTGTTGCTCATAAAGATGGGTTTTGTCCATACTGGTAAATCTGACGCGATTTTCAAATTCAAGTGGAACTTCTGTTAGGTGGGATTTCTGCCACCTTAAATATTCTGTCTAGTTGGTTATAATTAAGAATCTAACCAGTGGCTTGAAAACATTTTGTTATGACCATCATGGAGTGGAAGCTTGTCTTTTTTGTGTGGATGTTGTTTCAACTAATAGATGAATGAGATGGACTCTCTGTTAACACTCTATTCCCCTCTTGCCCGTTCTGATGCCTAGTTCACATTATTATGGACTTTCCTTTATTGTAGTGTCGAACAACTAAAAGATATTGGATGCAAGTGGGTAATTCTTGGGCACTCTGAACGGAGACATGTAATTGGAGAAGATGATCAGGTAAGTTTTAGAGAACTTTTTGACTTGAGAATTTTCAAATAAGGAAAAGTTACATACTCATAGACCAACTTTAAAAATCTTTTTGGGAGGTCTTAAGATTGGCTTATAATAATATAAGCTGAGTTGAACTCTAAGTTCAGAAAATAACTGAAGCACAAAAAAATTCAGTTTATAGGGAAGAAGGCTGCTTATGCATTGAGTCAGAATCTTGGAATAATAGCATGCATTGGAGAGCTATTACAAGAAAGAGAAGATGGAAAAACTTTTGATGTTTGCTTCAAGCAAATGAAGGCCTTTGCAGGCAAGCTTCATTCAGTTCCATTTCTCGAAAAGGCCTTACTGTCACAGTAGTATCCTATCATGATTATTTGTGTCCATGATATGCAGATGCTGTGCCTAGTTGGGATGATGTTGTTGTTGCATATGAGCCTGTATGGGCAATTGGAACGGGTAAGGTGGCCACACCCCAGCAAGCTCAGGAAGTACATGCAGCTGTGCGTGATTGGCTTAGTAAAAACGTTTCGGCAGATGTTGCTTCTAAGACACGTATTATCTACGGAGGTACTGCCTTATTCTCTGTAGTGTTATAGTCGTACAATTTTTTGTTACAAGTTATGTTGTGATACACTGACACAAGGAGGTACTAGATCTACCTCTCTGTATTCGTTTTACTTCTGAATTCTGGTTCATGGGTGCAATGTAGTCATGTTCTGTTTATGTTGGATAAGAATTTTGCGTGAAAGGGCAGAATTTTAATCAAGTAGAGGTGGCTGGATAATTGAATTGTATAAGTAGGCATCTCCAAAAATGTAAAACCTGTTGACTTTTGTTGGGTTGAAATGTCTACATTATTGGAACTTATGGCTTGGGCTGCTTTCTCAGATTTACTTACCATACTGCATATCTTCTGCAGGATCTGTAAATGGGGGAAATTGTGCCGAGCTGGCAAAAGAAGAAGATATTGATGGTTTTCTTGTAGGTGGCGCTTCCTTAAAGGTATCTGTGAACAGTCCTCAATTGTGTGATAAATCAAACATAAAACTGGGTTATTCTTTTTGCAAGCTGCACGACCCATATGATCACTATCAGCACGTACACAGGACAGGGTGCACTGTGTATTTGGGAAGGGGAAAAAAACTACCCCCTGTTTAATAGAATATCGTGAAAAATCCAAATATGTATGGACATATTATAGGCATATGTATTGTACACAACCATGCACACAAACACAGACACATACATACCACAAGCATGCCCTGGTCTTTCTCCTTTCTCACCTGTTGCGGTGGTGTATGTCTATATGGCGTAATCTGCTTGCTCTTCTGTGGGGGCAGGGGTACATTCTCTATAAACTTTCAAATTCCCCTCACATGACTGCTCTAGAAGATAGAAATTGACTTTTTGAGATCTACCTTCTTCAGAAGGGTAGTAGACGATCACAGTCCTGAACTTCCCCATCTTGTAGTAACCCCGTCTTAAAAATTGTAGTAGTAGGTCTTTATATCTATATGTAGATGTATGGGGCCGATCCAGTTATAGCCCTAGAAAAAATGCGTTTCATTTAGCTGATTTTGGGCCGTCCACGTTAGAGTGCGGACGGTCGTGCTAAATTACCAAGATGCCCTTTTACCTATAAAGGAAAATTTGTCAACTAACAATTGCCCCTGTTTCGGGCCGTTGGCATAATGGCTCACTGTCTACCCCCTTAAGTTTTTCAGCTTCCCCCCACCTCACCCCCGGCGGGCGCCCATCACATTAACGTAACCCACCCTCCGGCGCAGCCTCACCATCTCTTACCGCTCAATGCTGCACTGCAGCCGCCCCATCGTCGCCGCCTCCTGCTGCCCCAACTATACCCAAATCTGATGGGAAGCCTATAATTTCCTCAACCCCGCCCCTCCGCTGCATCAACTAACTTCAATCAGCGACGGACAAAATACCCTCGTCGCTGATCATGGTTCCCCTGGCTTTCCACGCTTGAACTCATTTAGCTGCTAAAGAGTACTGATTTCCTGAACATCCTCAAATATGCTGCCATATATAAATCAATTACATTCAATTGATTTGTTGGATATGTCGTGAATTTGATGAATATCTATACCAGTTTTGATGGGTACTCTTCTTTCTCTTCCAACCGAAAATTTAGGGGATAAACGAGTTGAGTTTTTTTTTTTGTGGCTGAGAGGCAAATGTTAAAAAAGGTTAATCTGGACTGTCCGTGTTGTAACGTGGACGGTCCTAGATCAGCTAGAGAATGGATATACATATCATTATTGGCCTTGATTTGAAATATTTAGTGTCATGCATTACATATGCACATCTCGTTAAGGGGGGTTCTTTATATTGATAAGAGTAGCGGATGTACTTTTACAAAATTTTAAAGTGCAGACATTGATGACCAATGAGTAACTTGTGGCTGCCAAAATAGGAAATATTGTATGGTCCTGATCATCGAGGACCGTTGAGGATATTGCCTATGTGCCCTTTGCTCTTGCCGCTGCTGTCCTAGATGGTCAGGATCATGCAATAGTTGCTCCACTATGACATATCGTACAATACACTTATCAGAAATGTGGTGTTGTTAAAATTTGATCTTTCTTTTTTTCATTTATGAGAAGAAAATCCAGCGTATCTTGTTTCCAAATATTACTATCGCCTTCAAGATCGACATTTGATTTGCGGTATTGCAGGGTGTTGAGTTTGCAACAATTATTAATTCTGTAACTTCCAAGAAGGTTGCTGCTTGACTTCTGGAGAGAGTTTTGACCCCGGGGAAAATAAATGGCATAGATCACCTCACAGTGGAGCTTATAGGACCTGCACATCAGCCATTTCAATTTGATGGGATTTTGATCATTCTTTACTATTTCCCCCGGCATAAAGATTAGAAATGTCAGATGATTTCGGACTGACTGCCCGATTTACAAAAGATTAATTTTGAAATAGATAATGGCTTATAGAGATTCACTTCTGTGGAACTTGATTGACTTGAATGATAAGTTGAAACGACAGAAGTTCATAGAGGAAAGCCAAGACAAGAATGACGATCTGAAGTGAGATGAGATTTTCTCTTCCGTCAGGCCCTCGTTCGTATTACTTAAAGGAATTCCACTCGTCTTGGCACTACCCATTTGAATTGGAGGATTTGAAGTTTAACATCCTTTTTGATGTCAAAGGGTGCCATACTCAGATTCAATCATGTGTATGCGTTTCCTAATTTTTACACTTCTTCGACACTTATTAACTCAATTGGATAGCATGGTTTTGCATAACTCAATTGCATAACTTGGCATTGCCACAACCTGCTGCCAAAGGAAGCAAGTTAGAGGGAATCCATACCAAAGAATATGTGCTTGAGTAGACATTAATCCAGAAATAAAGCAGGGAGAGTCCATACTTAGAGCATATATGGTGAAGCCATCTTGACGGACAGTCTACACTCAAAGCACATTGGCAAAGCCAGCTTGATGACATAGCTGATTCTGAGAGGGTGCATTTTTGTCACCAATTTTCTTATGATCACTCTCAAGTCCCAGTTAAATAAATAGCATGCAGGTGTTCCTCTTCTCGGTACCCATCGAAATTCAACTTGACGCCAGTCACGAACCGGGGAGTCGAGTTGGGGTGCTGACATCTTGATGGTATTGCTTTTGGCGCTGGTTTGCTAACCATTTTCGATTCAGTCCAAGTGGTTTGCACTCGTGTGAGGTGAAAAGTTCATTAACTAAAACGAAGTATGGACTACTTCCTATACCACACTTTGATTGAAAAGAAGAGGATCCACACATTTGACAAAAACTGGGTATTAAATCTTACCAAAAACTTAGAAAAGCTTTTGAAACACTGCTGCCTTGATTGTTAATGTCAACATCGCATTGTCCACGTTATAAGTGGACATCGATGCAGATATATTTGAGCTAACAACAATATTGAACGCTAATCAAGTGTAATGTCAGAAAGAGCGAATAAAGTGACACAAAACAAGAGGTTTTTTGGTGTGTGAACACATTCCTTTAATGACATTACAGCTGGTTGATGGCATTTTGTCATTTGCAGGGCAATTTCTCGGTACCTTGTCATTGAAGAAGTAGCTTTTTTGCAAGGAGTAAGCTACTGAGAAAGTATGGTTGATGCCATTGTATCATTTGCAGTGCAACAACTTGGTGAATTTGCCATCCAAAAAGTAGTTTTCCTGCAAGGAGTGAGGGAGGATGTGGAGTGGCTCAGGGATGAACTGAGGTACATGCCATAAAAGATGCTGAACAAAAAGGAGGTGGAGATCAACGGGTGCAACAGTGGGTAAATGATATCATATGTGTTGCTGATGAGGCTGTAGACATCATAGACAGCTTCAGCCTCGTGATCGAAGGGGTTGGAGCTCTAAAAGGCAGATTCATGGATTGTGTGCGCACTTGCGCTTGCATCTGTAACAAAGAAGCCAAATTAGATGGTATTGGAAGGGAGATCGATTTACTACGAAAAAGGGTGCTTGATATCACTCGTAGGCGAGAACTTTATGGCATTACAAATCTCAGCTCTCCGGCTAAAGGGACGAGTAGTGGTTTAAACAACAGACTGGTTATGGGGCCACTAAGACGAGCATCATCTTATACAAACGAGCGTGTTGTTGACTTTGAGGATGTTACACAGACGTTACTGGCTGAACTTCTCGAAGAAGATCCTTGCCGTCATGTTGTTTCAGTATATGGTATGGGCGGTCTTGGCAAGACAACCCTTGCCAGAAAGCTTTACAACTCTACTAGTGCCGTGCATCACTTTCCCTATCGAGCTTGGGTTTGTGTCTCTCAGGAGTACAGAAACCAAGATCTTCTTGAGAGCATCATAGAATCATTCAAGGGGAATTGCAAGAAAGAAGATCTGGAGAAGTTTGACAGGATGAGTGACGGAAATTTGGAGCGAAACCTTCACTAGTTCTTGAAGGGATGTCGATATTTGGTAGTGATGGATGATGTATGGGACAAAGAAGCTTGGGAAAGCTTGAGGAGAGCCTTTCCAACCGATGCCAGGGGCAGCAGAATCATTATCACCACCCGCAATAAAGAAATTGCAACGCGAACGGCCGAAGGAGGCTTCTTTCATGAACTCCGATTTCTGACACAAGGGGAGAGCTGGGATCTATTTTGTCAGAAAGCGTTTCCTGGGGATGGAGAAATCAGTTGCTGTCCCCCTGCTATGACCCGGTTGGCGGAAAAAGGTGAAAAAATGGGGTGGCTTACCACTTGCTATCCTTGTATTGGGCGGGATCCTATTGCACAAGAAGGAACCCGACGAGTGGCATAAGGTGAGGGACCACATTTGGCTGCACTTAGAGAATGACTCCGTTGAGATCTGGGAGTTGTTGACATTAAGCTACAATGATTTGTCCCCGAAGCTGAAACCATTCTTTCTCTACCTGGGCATGTTTCCAGAAGATTGTGAGATCGATACAGCAAGGTTGACCCGTCTGTGGATGGCAGAAGATTTCATCATACAAAGTGAACAAAGAATGGAGGACGTTGCTGAGGATTACATAAACGAGCTAATTAATTAACCGCAGTTTGATTCAAGTTGCAGGAAGGTGTTGGGAAAAGGTTGTGACATGTAGGGTCCATGATCTTCTACGGGATCTAGCAGTTAAGAAGGCCGCGGAGGTAAACTTCTTCGGTGTACTTGACAAACGAAATATTTCAGCTCCCCTGGTGCATTCACGGCGTTATGCTATTCAAGATAAAATTGATAGTTACTTTTTACTTGGCATTTTCTATTCGAAGGTGCGTTCCCTTCTAGTCTTTACCATACTCTCGAACTTATAGCATTGCGTATGTGCTTCAAAATGAGAGCACTTCGAGTGCTAGACTTGGGAAATCCTCTTGTTGAAGTACGGGGGTTACCTGACTCGATAAGTGAACTGATGCACCTAAAGTTCTTGGGGTTACATCTCTCTACAGGAAGATTACCAACATCCATTTGCAACCTGAAAAGCCTACAAACCCTTGATTTACATTCTTCTCCCTCCATCTGGGAATTGCCTCCGAAGATATGTAACCTTGAACAATTGAGATATCTGCGGGGGTTGCTTTAGAGACGTTGTTACTATTGGTAGCCTAATAAACTTGCAGACCCTTAATTAATTTACGATTGAAGACTCGAACGAAATTGTTAAGTTGTTCCGAATGTTTTACCAGCCTTCCGGTCAATCTTTGGAAATTGGTCGTAATTGGTATCGGATGTATCAGATCTGTAGACTCTCTTGCCAATTTAAAAAGCCTTGACACCCTTGTCCTGCAGTCACGTTATTATCCTCTTCCACCATTGGAACCTCTTTCTTCTTGTACCCGTCTTCTATATCTGCTGTTACATGGTGCAATACATGTGTTACCGGCCTCAAGTAGCTTTCCTGAATCCCTCGCATCATTGATTTTGTGGTGTTCAGATTTCACGGAAGACCCAATGCCCATGCTGGATAGCTTGCCCAACCTGCGGAGCCTGGAATTAATAAACGCGTTCGAGGGGAATAGGATAGTTTGCAGCACCAATGGGTTTCGTCAACAAGAGGTGATCCGCATTTCTGACTTGCGAGAGTTGGAAGAGTGGCAAGTGGAGGAAGGAGCCATGCCTGTGATCAAAGGTTGGTGCATCCACGAGTGCAACAAGTTGAAGATAATTCCGGAAAGACTGAAATATGTTCCTACGGTTGGCAAGTCCAGATATGCTGACTCCCAAAGCTGTTCTTTTGTCATATAAAGGAAAGTAAAGATCCTCGCCATCCATCAGTTGGAGCTCTGCTAGTTACATTCCTGCTTGTGGTCTCTACTGTCATATTCGTGCTCACCAGTCACCACTCATGAGGTATCTGTGTGCCTTGAATGTTATCGAGCTATTGTATCTTCTAGGGTCGAGGAATATGACCAGTTAAAAGTCCGTAAAAGTAGAGATATCTGAAATTTGTCTCATTACTTCAGAAAGTCTTCTCCATCTCTTGTATATATGCACACAGATTCTAGAGTTCTAAAGCTACAAAGGCAGCTACATAATTTGAAGAATAAACAGTAAATCTGATCTTATCCTATTTTCTTGAAGAGATGGTTGGTTACCAAATCTTCTGAGTTTGAATCTTCATTATATTTTCATTTGCTTAATGTATGTAAAATTGAAGTCTTGGTTCACTTTGAAGTGGCCATTAAACTTTTTCTCTCCTTGTCAACTTGCGTAGAAGCTGTTTATCAAACTTGAAATATTGCACGCAAACTACAATGAGTACGGTTCAAAAATTGCACCCATTTGAAGGTCTTTGAGTCAAAGCTCGATCTAATATGAACATAAAACAGACGTAATTATGGCCAAAGCAATGCTTGTAGCTTTGCGAAGACATCTTCTGCTCTTGTTAAGCTTTATGGGATCCCGAAAGACCCAGTGAGGATTGAGGAAGGGACTGGCTTGGTTACATAATTAATCTTACCCGGAGGCGTATTGCCCGTAACCATACGGGTATTAACCGTACCCGGTAGGTCGACCCATTTAAGGTCCACCACAGTGGCCTCCACTTGCCGCCCCTCCGCTGCCTCAACTATACCCAAATCTGATGGGAGGCCTTCAATTTCGTCAACCCCGCCCCTCCGCCGCGTCAAATTTGACCACAAATACCCATCGCCGCTGATCGTGGTTCCCCTGACTTCCCACGCTCGAACTCATATAGTTGCTAAAGCGTACTCAACTCCTGAATCCTCTCAAAGATGTTGCCATTTATAAATCAATTACATTCAACTGATTTGACGGATATCTCGCGAAATTGATGTATATATTTATACCACTTTTGATGGTACTCTTCTTTCTCTTCCAACCAAAACTAGTTTTGATTCCATCCGTTGCACACAAGAACGTTATGTAAACGACTATCATAATACATGTTAAGTTGGGTTATTTCAACTACTATCTTTTTCTTTCTGCCTTACATATTTCAATCTCTTCAAGACTCTTACGCACATATGTCCAACTTTTCCGGAATGGAAGGAGGCATATCACGGGCTCAATTACACTAAAGCCCTGTCTAAAATGAAATAGAAATCATAAATTTTAGCAAAATTAACATAGAAGTCTAAAGGAATGAATAGGCATAAAATCTGCAATAACCAAGAAGATTAATAATTGAAGCGATTAAAAAAGATCAAAAGCAAAACTAAAAATTAGATAACAGTTGTCCCCAACCTATTCTGGTCGTACCCAAGAGCCCAATAGGGGTCCCATTTTACCCGAACACGTCAACATTGTCAACAGTCAATTTTCCAACGTATCGAATCGGTCAAAGTGCGCGCGCCCAAGTCACGTGCATTCTTTGCTTCGCACACCTCACGCGCGACTTAGCCACCAATTATTTTATGTCAACGTCATTCACGCTAGCGCGATTGTCACACCGAGACCACCCGAACACCTTTTCATAAAAAACATCGGCCGATGGCGCATTTGGAGCAGCGGAGTCAAGGGGCAAATGGCCTTGGCCAACCCCAGGGGGTCGGCCTCGGCCTTCCCCATGCCTAGGGGGTCGGCCTCGTCCTCCATGAGGGGTTGACCTTGGCCATTTCCCCCCGCTGGTTCACCCCTTCGCGCAACCCTCATTTTCGCACTTTTTTTGCTTCGTACTTTTCGTATGTGACTTTGACACCTTGTTCGTCACGTGGGTACGATTCACGTTGACACGCTCATCGTAGTGTAACTTTCGGATTTGTCATTACCCATTAAAACCCCTACCGTCGGTGCGCCCAAAGTTCACCGAAAGGGGGAGTGGCCTTGGCCTCCCTTCATGGGAGTTGGCCATTGGCCTTGGCCACTCCCTAGAGTCGGCCTCGGCCTCCCCAGGGGTGGTGGCCTTGGCCTTCCCCCAATTTTTGGCCTATGGCCTCCCCTCTAGCGCGCACTTATTTTCTCGAGTCTTTGCACCTCCGCGATGTTTACGGAAGTTCGTACATCAACCTCGCGACGTCCGTCGTTCGTGACCGCATACCACTCCCGCGATGCCCATCACCCAAAGTCGCGCACTACCACCGAATGACCCGTCGCCGACGACCGCATACCATCACTCCTGACTTTGTCATTACTACATGTTGCATTCATTATCTTGTTATGACGGGTACACTCAGGTCACATCCCGTCTTCGGGACACCCGACGCGCCGGATCCGCGACGTTTGTTGCGCGCCCGTGCGCCGGCTCCGCGACGTTCATCGCCGCTCCCGTGCGCCATCGTCATGATACGTGTCCCGACACCAAGTATTGCTTCGCGACGTTCGTCTTCGCGCCTGTGCGCCATCGTCATGATACGTGCCCCCGACACCAAGTATGGCTCCGCGACGTTCGTCGCCGCACCATTTTCATAACACGTGCCCCGTCACCGAGTATTGCTCCGCGACGTTCGTCGCTGCGCCCATGCGCCATCGTCATGATACGTGCCCCCGACACCAAGTATGGCTCCGCGACGTTCGTCGCCGCACCACTTTCATAACACGTGCCCTGGCACCGAGTATTGCTCTGCGACGTTCGTCGGCGCGCCCGTGCGCCATCATCATGATACGTGCCCCCGGCACCAAGTATTGCTCCGCGACGTTCGTCGCCGCACCACTTTCATAACACGTGCCCCGGCACCGAGTATTGCTCCGCGACGTTCGTCGCCGTGCCTGTGCGCCATCGTCATGATATGTGCCCCCGGCACCAAGTATTACTCCACGACGTTCGTCACCGCACCACTTTTATAACACGTGCCCCCGGCACCAGGTAATGTCTCGTATTGTAGGCACCGCGTCCATGCACCACAATCATGTTACATGCTTCCGGGGGGCTCCGTTCGTAGTGCTCCGGCACGAGGACCCCTCGCAGCGGGATGGACTCACAACCTTATAGTCATCGCCGCCACGGGATGGGCTCACAACCTTAAAGCCATCGCCGTCCCAATCACGGGGGGCTCCGGCACGAGGACCCCTTGCAGCGAGATGGACTCACAACCTTGTAGTCATCGCCGCCACGGGATGGGCTCACAACCTTAAAGCCATTGCCGTTACAATCACGGGGGGCTCCGGCACGAGGACCCCTCGCAGGGGGATGGACTCATAACCTTATAGCTAGGGGTGAGCATTTAAACCGTAAAAACCAATCCAACTGTAAAAACCGAACCAACCAATCCGACAAATTTCAAACCAATCGCAAAAACAATTGGTTTGGTTTTTTTTTTTCACAAACCGCATATCTGGTTCGGTCGGTTCGGTTTGGTTTTTTTGAAACCGTTCTAAACCGAACCCACCGTATACAATATAATATATAATTTTTTTTAAACTAACCCCAGTTAGTTTTAACTGAATTAGGTAGTTAAACTTAACCCTTCATATAAAATATCAGTAACCCATTAAGTCACTAACCCTAAATCCTAATTCATCTTTTCTTCAATCGTCGCCCACTGCCCCACTCCCATATCTGCTCCCCAAGGACCACAACCTCACGGTCTCACACTCCACGCCTCAGCTCAGCCCTCAACTCTCAACTCTCAAGGCAGCACCTCCACCACGACAGCGCCTCCACCACGGCAGCGCCTTCTTCAGTGTCGTCTCTTCAGCCGCCGCCTTCTCCAATCGCCATCTCAACGGCTCAACCTTCCACAGCTGCGCATCTGTGTCTCCTCCTGCCGTCAATTCTCAACTCTCAAGGCAGCACAGCCACCACGGTAG
Source organism: Escallonia herrerae (assembly GCA_033070095.1). Lineage (NCBI taxonomy): Eukaryota > Viridiplantae > Streptophyta > Magnoliopsida > Escalloniales > Escalloniaceae > Escallonia > Escallonia herrerae. Next base: position 14,539 of record JAVXUP010003883.1, on the reverse strand, counting down.
CTCCTCCACCAAGGCAGCGTCTCCACCACGGCGGCGCCTTCTTCAGCGTCGTCTCTTCAGCCGTCGCCTTCTCCAGTCGCCATCTCAACCTCCCACAGCTGCGTATCTGTATCTCCTCCTGCCGTTGCTTCCTATTTCCTCTAGCCTCCAAGGTAATGTCTCCCCTTTTCTAGATTCCTCCGGTTAGCATCATATAGCTTTGTACCATTTGTTTTGGTTGTTGAAATCTAGTGCAGTATTTATTGATAGAACACACTCCCTCCCTCTGTGTGTGTGTTTGTGTGTTTTTTTTAATGCTAAGGTTTATGTTTATCTATTATCCAGTGACTAGCGATGGATTAAAAATGATAGTTTTGTGGGATATAAAATGACTAGCGATGGATGCAATTTACCCGGCTGGAGATTAAGTTCGTTTATTGGAAGCTCATTCCATATCCTAAAGAATGTCAATCTATGTCTACCCTCTCCAATCCTTATAAACTAAGGAAATTTAATCTCACAAATTTTTTAGTAACCAGTATACTTGAAAATACAGGTGTAACGTTGGTTTGCAATCTTTTGGATCAAGCCACAGTTTTATACAACGGAAAGTCCTTGATAGCGCAGCAAAAGCTGTGTGCTCTATCAATGTAACAGAATTTTAAGCAAATGTTGTATGAATTGCTCATTGGATGTTGACTGCGACTATGGCTGAGAAAATGTTAATAGCAGTAGGTATATGGACAATAGTTCCCAGGAATTTAAGAACTCGTAGCTTGGTAGCATGTGGGTAGCTTGGTAGCAGTAGGTATAACGTTGGTTTGCAATCTAGGAAACATAGATTTAGAAGTTCCTCCATGCTTAGCATATTTTCACTTTGACAAGGAACAGTGGAAGTGTCCACTTAATAGATTTGATAAGGTACCTAACATAACATTCTCTTGAGGACTACCAAAATGTTCCACGACCAAATCTTCTGCCATATTTTTGGCATCCTTTATCATCGCTTTGTACCTTTTCCATTGAGTTTTCGCCCTTGCGTGACTGATTTTTCTTTCATTGCATTTTTTCAGAAATATAGATTATATGCTGGTTGAAGGTTGATTGGCCATGAAGGTTTTGAAGATGCTTGTTTGGTTTAAAGACTAAAGAGGACTTCTTTCTTCTTTAAGTTAATCTGATGGATATATTTGCTGTGTGTAATTTGATTTAAAGCTTAACAGATGCTACGTAAGGAGTTATTTTCTTTTAATAAATGCTATGTAATGATTTGTGTGTAAAGAGTTATTTTCTTTGGATGTTATGTAATCTAATTAGAATTTTAGTCTTATGAGCTAAGATCTGCTGAATTACTTGGGTTTTGTTACAAATTTTTAGTTATTTTGGGCCTAGAATGGAATCTAACCCAAACCGATTTAATCTATTTAAACCGAACCGTTCGATCCATCTAATCCGTTCAAACCGAACCGTTCAACTACAGTTCGGTTTATTTTTTCCCAAACCGATGTTGGTCGGTTCGGTTTGGTATTCAACCTCCAAACCGAACCGACCAAACCCTGCTTAGCCCTACTTATAGCCATCGCCGTCACAATCACGAGGGGGCTCCGGCACGAGGACCCCTCGCTACGAACTCTGAGCACTGAGCTGCAACCATGTCCACTCATGTTACTGTTGATCGTCGACACCACCAGGACAATGACCCACGGGTCATTCCGGGACGGGAGCAGGTCCTCGGAGGGCATCGCGCCTAGTCCGCCTGGCAATTGGCTACATGGGCAACCCTCACCGCTGTTAGGTTCTCTGCGCGTCTCTTGAAGCACCTCGTGGGATTCAGTAAGGGCTTGGACCGGTGGCTGGGGCAACAGGCTTACTCTGATCATGCTATCATGGTGTGGTTAGTCTTCTCAGACAGGTAGAGCGACGCTGTGCGAGGCAGGCAATGCGAATTTGGGAACCGACAGTCCAACGAAGAACTGGTATTTTGGGACCCCCTGGTGACGTGTCACTCCCAGGGGACGACATGTGGCACTTTATGACATAAGCACACCGTTTTCTATAAATAGTGGACTTTACAATTTTAAAAAGGACTTCTTCTTCATTCTCACAAAAATCACTTTCTCACTCTAGAATTTGAGAGCTCTTGGATTCTAGAGAGAGAAACACAAAATTGAACATAACTTTGGACCGTAACATTGGACCCTGACTTGGACTGTCGACTGCCAGCCCTGTTCGTCTCAACCTTGCCTTCACATCACTGCCACTTCTCACGGCCTGTCTGGGAAGCCTTGCTCTCAACCCTTACTTCGCCCTTACTGTCTCTCTCACTTTGTATACTTGGAAGCTGACTCGGATTACAGCCTTTGTGGCACCTCCACGTAGGTACGAACCCACTTTTCTTGGCATCAACAATAAAAATAAATTTTGCTTTGAGAGGCTTACCCCACAACTCTAAGCCCATGACTCCAAAACTTGTGATTTTACCACACTAATTGAAGCATGAAGAAAGATTGGGGGTTGGGGGTTGGGGGTTGGGGGGGGGGGGGAATCTGTGAGACGAAGGCATTAGTATTCTACAGTAGTTGTTGCATTACTATCAAATATGAGCCGTCTACAACTTCTAGTGGACGACCAGATTACAGTTGGAGAAATAATTGTTTCTCCACTGGTAAATGTGGATCGGCTCTCTATATACATATATAATTAGATTTCAGGGGTTAAATAGTTAGAGATTCTCTCTTTTTTTTTTTGTGGTTGAGGGGCAAATGCAAAAATAATTAAACTATCGAAACATGACGTAAACGTCCTAGATCAGCTAGAGAATTGACGATTTGATACTACATCTAGATCAACCCCCGTGCACACACGTATCATTAGTGACCATGCTTTAAAATATTTGATGTCATGGATTACATGCATCGCATCTTGTTAAGGGTGGTTCTCTACTTCGATAAGAGTAGCGGATGTACTTCTATACATACAAATTTTTAAGCCGCGAAAATGATGACCAATGAGTAACTTGTGACTGCCAAAATAGAAAATATCGTATGGTCTCAATCATCGAAGACCGTTGAGTAAAAGGTAAAATAACTCCATGTGCCCGTTGCTCTAAACGCTGCTGTCCTAGATCGCCATGATCATGCAATAGTTGCATTACTGAGACATATCGTACAATACACGTGTCGTAACTAAATTGCTGTTATAATCTGATCTTTCTTTCTTCATTTTCGCGAGGAAAAACCAAAGATATCTTGTTTCCAAAAATTATTATGGCCTTCAAGGTCAACATATGATTTGCGGTGGTGCGGGGTGTTGAGTTTGCAACAATTATTAATTCTGTAACTTCCAAGAAAGTTGCTGCTTGATTTCTGGAGATAGTTTTGGCACTGGGGAAAATGAATGGCTTAGATCACCTTACAGTGGAGCTTATACGACCTGCACATCAGCCAGTTCACTTTGATTGGATTTTGATGATTTTTACTATTTCCCCTGGCATAAAGATTCGAGAAGTCAGATGATCACGGACTGAATGCTCGATTCGTTGGAACAAAAGAGTAATTTTGGAATAGATAATGGCCTATAGAGCTTGAGTTGTGTGGAACTCGAGTGACTTGAAAGGTAAGTTGAAACCACATAAGTTACATACAGAAAGGCCAAGACCAGAATGACGAACTGAAGTGAGATGAGAATTTATCTTTTGCCAGGCCCTCGTTCATTGCTCTTTTACTTAAAGTACTCCATTTGTCTTGGCACTACACTTCTGACACATAATAACACTCAAGTCTATGAGTTTTGGCACATAATAAATTAACGCACCGTTTAAGATGACAATAGCTGTTTAAGAAATAAAGAACATCTTATCGTGAATTTCATATTTACCATCTAAAAGCACTATGGACGGAAAAAGAATGTATAATAAGTTACCCAACTTATTGATTTCTAGTAATTTCTATCCTCCTTCAATTATTTGTTTATCAAAATCGTTGCCTTATATCTTTAAAAGTGCTTTATTGTACGTGTTTCTTTGTTTGGTTTATTAAGTGTGACTTTACCGGTGTTCAACTATTATAAAGGTTATTCATACATGGCTAGTGAAAGTTGTCATTGAAATATTGTTCAAACAGTTGCAATTTAGGTTTGGAGCAAAGGGTACATAAATACAAAAACATGATAAAGAGAAAATCTCTTATAGCGAAAATTTTAAGAGTTTCAAATTATAGGATAGGATTTACACAACGTTCAAGTTTAGTCAAGAAATTATATCTAGAATCACCATTATTTAATTAGGTTCTTTGCTTGTCCAATTTTGGATTTTTATCATCATTCGTCTCCAGCTACTACATTACTACCACCTTAGTGCTACTATTTCCTTTTCAATACCGGCCATTATCGTTGACATTATCTCTCGAGTTGCCACCACTACCACCATATTAGAGTTACTAAGACTACCAACACTGTTACCATATTGTTGCCAAAAAGTTACCACACTGTAAACCACAATAGCTCAACCACAGCTGCCACTACCACCATTATTAGTACAATAATTGGTCATTGCTAGATGCACCATTACTGCCGCCTTACCATCACCATCACCCACCAGTCGCTACCGTATCTGCCTTCATCGTCTTGTTAGCATCATGACTATAACTATAGCCATGGACTGTCCACGTTACCACCACCAAATTGGTATGGCCTATAGTGTATATATTGCAATTAAAGTGAAAGTTGTCCTAGACGTCATATACCTTTCCATTTTTCTTCCAATCATTTCCAATTCCCTCTTGTAATTTATCTTGAAAATAATTGATTCCATAGTAATGGTAACATGTTAGACTTAGTGCATACAACTACAAACTTAGGATAAAGCTTACAAAAATGTAATATTCCCTCCAATTTCCTTTTCATTTAAGTGTACTTCGTGAATTTAACAATATCTTCTTTTTCCAGTGTGATATTACTTTCTCCAATGTAATACAGTTTACTTTGCTTTTAAATCCAGGAAAATTTTCTCAGTTAAATGTGTTCTTTGTAGTTCCATACTAATTCAATTTTTTATTTAATTGTTAATGAGATAATTCATGCTATTTAATCAAATGCTACACAAGCAAAATAATTTTGACCAAGATTATGAGGATATTGGAAGTGTTTTGTCCTAAGGTCACCTTTCCTCTCATTGACTTAACTTCCCTTTAACAGAAATGTTACGGCTAATTTACTTTTTCTTTGTATCTGATATGCCAACATGATAGCATACATATATGATACATCTAAGCTTAAGGATGACTATTTCAAGCTTTTCTTTTTTGACTTTTTGACCCATATTTGCTGCTGAAAAATATAGTGCAGTGATGAAAGGGAAGATTTCAACATAAACATTGAAATACCCTAAGTACCTAACCATATACAACAAAAATTTCAGATTTTTGTTGTTAGTATGTTATTATATAAGTCGAATGCATGTATTGAGAACAACATATGTAAGGCTTAACCCCTTTGTTTTTAAGATTTTGACCTAAAGTTGAATAAGTAAAAGGTTGAGCATTTGCAAGAATTATATCGACTAATGCATAATGCTTGTTATGATATTCATACATCCTTGTTTAGAAAATTTTGTTAGCACTTTACACCTACTCAGCTTATAAAAAAGGCTTCACAATATAGATTTTTAGCCATATTAAATAGAACTACAAATTTGAAATTACTTCCTCAATATAGTTTATATTGATCACTGGTATAATATCTTTTGAAGGAAAAGGAAGAGTAAAGTCCAAGGAGCCAAAACCTAAAAAAAAGCTTTAACGACTTACCTTGGAAAATATGAAAAAGTTATTTTCTAATCGGTCCATATGAATCAAACCCGAAGTTCGAACATCTGGGTACTTCAAAGGCTGACTGTTAGCAGCAGAAATAATTCAAATAGTTGAAATCACACATAGGCTGACTGTTAGAAGCAGAAAGAGAATACAAGGAAAAGAATGCAGCAATGACAAATTAAAAATTTGTAAGGAACACTCAAATTATGTTCTAATATTGGATAATAGGTTCCACTAAAAAAAATAGTGGAACCTATTATCCAATATTAGAACATAAGACTTATATATATATAAGGAGCTGATCCGTTGATAGCGCTAGCAAAATGGGGTATTTTGCTAGCGTGATCTGGCCATCCATCCTGAAAGATGGACGGCCCAGATCGCGCCTTTTTCCAAAACTGTCAGCCGTCCGCCATACAGTCTCGCGGACGGGATTTTTTTACCTTTTTGCCCTCCTCCCATGTCCGCGAGACTGTCTCGCGGATGACTTTCGGTTCCTGACATGTGTCAGGAAAAAGGCGTCCGCGAGACAGTGTAGCGGACGCCCTCTAGGTTGACACACGTCAGGACCTGTCCCGTCGGTCGCCTAGAAAGTCTCCTGTCAGGGCCCCGAGAACTGTTCCCCTTGGTATCTGTGACGTCAACAGTGTCCGCTTTGTGGGAGCTATACAATGTAGCGGACGGCGTCCCTTCGTCCACTCTCTCCTGCTATAAATATTAATCAGATCGGGCTATATATATTAATGTAGCGGACGGCGTCCCCCTCTCTCTCTCTCTGTCGAACATCTAACCCAAGCCGCTACCCTATTTACGGCGACCCATATCTCCGGTGACCCACATCTCCGGTCACCCACATCTTCGGCGACACCACCGTCCTCCCCTCAACGCCGATCTCGATGGCTTCTGGATCGGAGACCACCTACGCCTACGATTATATTGGCAACTTGCACCTGGTAGGCAAACACTTTTTCAAAGTCATGATGCCGGGATTTGAGCATGAACTTGTAGGCTATCCCTCTTTCTCTTTCTCTGTATTTTCGTGTGTTAAAAGTTTGATCTTTTGTTTTTCTTAACCAAAACTAACCTATTTTTTGTATTGTGTTTGGTAGGACATACCGGAAGCATTTACCAATCAATTTACAACAATTCATGATAGTGCAAGATTATATAGCCGCAAGGGGGCATGGCAGGTTGAAATCAAGCTGAAGCCCGGCCGACCCCAAAAAAAGCAATTCGCAGAGGGTTGGAACGTCTTCGTGCGCCAGCATGGCCTCGAACTCGGGGACTTTGTAGTGTTCGAACACCTTGGGTGGTGGGATTTTCAAGTTGTAATCTTTGATCGGAGCGCTTGTGAAAAACTTTCGTACCCCATTTGTGAACCCTAGTTTATTATTATAATAAAAAAATTTATGTTCTTGTTCATTATGTTTCAAATTTTTTCTTGCTTAATTGTGCCTTTTTTTGTTGCCTTGATATATTGAGATCGTTGATTATGAATCGTACATTATTTTTTGTTTATTGAGATTGTTGATTCCGTCGCTAAAACAAGTCTTCGGGCGTCAGTTTATTAAAATAGCATTAACCTACTATGTCGCTAAAACAAGTCTTCGGGCCAATTTATTTCAATTTATTAAAACTGCATTACGGGCGCCAATTTATTCCAATTTATTACATTACGCTACATTGTATAGCTGTATATATAGCGGACACCAAAGTCTAGCTCTACAATATGGCGGATATAAGGCCTCCGCTTAGGCCGGGGTTCGGGAAGGTCGGAACTAAATGTCTGGTCCGTGCCAACCATTTTCTGGACCCGGAACTAAATGTCTGGTCCGTGCCAACCATTTTCTGGTCCAACACTATTTTTTTTGTTTTCAGTATCTATATCCGCGATACTATATAGTGGACAGTCTATCGTCCGCGATACTATATAGCGGACATTCCCGCAGAAGGAACAGACTGGTGTCATCCGCGATACTATATAGCGGACATGTGTTATCCGCTACATTGTATAGCGGACAACAAATATATATTAAAAAAAGTCCTAACTTCGACACTCTTCTCCGTTCTTCCTACTCACAAATATTCCCAGCGGCGTTGGCAAGCAGATCTGCGCAATTTCTTCATAAGAGCAGCTTTAATACCCTAATAGATCACGTAAGTTCACAAAATCAATCCTTTACATGTTTCTAATCTATAGTTGTGATCAATATTGCGTTTTATGCGTGGTTTTGATTATGCATTGAGCATGTGCTAGCGATGATGAGGATTTATATATGTATGTATTTGTTCATGTGCTAGCGTTTGTAAAATCCGATTCCGTATATGTCTATATATCTATTATGCATGTGTTAGCGTCGTATTTTTGCGAGCGATTATCAAAATTTAAAACGAAAAATCCAAACTGAGAAGGTTTTTCCATAGTTTCAGTTGCAAAAAATGGAATTTATCCCTGGACCAGAAGATCCATCCGTGTTATACGACCAAGCCAACCATATCAGTACGCTCATATGGGATGGTGGAGTAAGATACATTATTTATCAACTTTCTTATTATTACGAACGTTGTTTTACCGTTCATTTTGCTTAAATTGTATTTATTAATAATTCGTAGGAAAGAGAACTTCTCACCACCGTAGAAGTATCTCGCGAGTTCACGAGATGGAAATTGAACAAGTCCCAGAAAAGGATACTGCGTGGAATTGGGTTTGGGATTTTCACGCATGGGCAGATCTTTCAACAGCTTGACCGGGCCTTGATAGGTGCCCTTGTTGAGAGGTGGAGAAGTGAAACGAATACGTTTCACTTCCCGCTCGGAGAGATGACAATTACCCTAGAAGATGTAGGGTTCATCTTGGGGTTGCCGGTGACGGGGCGGCCGGTAATTGCTCCTCCGTCAGACGCAACGAATAAGAGAACAGCGCGGGACTTCTTCACTTCGATACCCCAGGATCAATTTAGCACTGGTGGTATAAAGTTGAAGTGGTTGGTAGATACCTACGGGGTTTTGCCGGAAAACTATACGGGCCGTGAGCTTGTGGTGTACACAAAGGCCTTCCTCTTGTGGGTGATGGGGGCAATTTTATTCCCAACGACGTCGAAGAACACGGTCAGCGTGAAATATTTACCGTTGTTGGGTAACCTGTCGGAGGTTGGGGATTATGCCTGGGGTGCAGCGGTTCTTTCGTATCTGTACCGAGCATTGCACAAGGCAACGAGGCCCAACTCCAAAGCCATATGTGCATGTCTCTCGCTATTGCAGGTATATCATATAAATCATGTCTTCGTTATTGTGTTTTATTTTTGTTGAATCGACGATATAAATATAATTTTTTGATGTTCTCAGGTGTGGTCTTATGAACACCTTGCTCCCGGTGCACCAACGCGTAGGGATGGAACCGATAAAGTCTGGCCTCGGTTGTGTGCTTGGGAGTACAGCCGGAGGGCTAGCCACTACAAGAGGAGAGTCGATCCCCATCACAACATTACGTACTATCGAGGGGAGTTCGACCGTCTATCTCCGGGCCAAATGCGTTGGGCACCGTACATACGTTTGGCGCGACGGGTGGGAGAGTCGTTCGTCTTCACGCTCTCCGGGTTGCAGCGCACACCCCTGATCCATTTCGAGGTCGCAGAGTGGCAGCTGCCCGACCGAGCAATGCGCCATTTTGAGTTGGAGCAGGGTTTGCCAGTCGATGCCCCGGATATGAGGGTTAACAGGAACCCACCGGATGTCGGAGTGTTTGGCACCGCCAATGCGTACGAATTGTGCGCGGCCGAAATAGAGCTTTGGACTTCTTGGCAGGACACACTGGCGGCCATCGTCTCGGAGCCAGACCCCGTTATCAGCATCGATCAGTACGATGAGTGGTACTACCGCATCACGCGGAGGAGAGTAGCCCCTGTAAACTTTGAACGTGGGGAGAGGTATGCGCCTAGGGGTCAGATCGATGAGCGTATGGCATACAATCTCGTAAGTTGCCCAACAAGTCTGACTTGAACCAAATTAGTTGAATATAAATGTCTGATTGAAGTTACTTAATTTTTTATCTCTTTGGATGTAGGTTAATGCCTCGCTTGCATTCTTCCAGAAGTTGAGTGAGCGGAGGGATCTGGTGAGCGCAATGGGCGAGGATCTTTGCCAACAGGCTGCGACATTGGCTTTAGGCTGCGGGAATTTTTTGCGCCAAGCATCGGGACAGTCTTCGGGAGTCAGCCCGGGAATGGGTTATACGGGCGTCAGCCAGGGATACGGTGATCCCTCTGGACAGGCTTCAGGGGTGAGTCAGGGAGTTGGTGGTACCTCTGAAGCGGGGATGGGACAGGCTCAAGCGTCGTGGGGCGATTACAGCGGCCCCTCCTTCAATTTGTTCCCGGAACCCCTCTCTCAAGTCACGCAAGACTGTCCTTTCGGAAACTACGGTTTCTCCGAGGCACTGCCCATTGTCCCGTGGGCGGGACCAGTTGGTGGCCCCGGAGGGGAATATCAGCCGGCGAAGAAATGGCCGGAGAGCAATATCAGCCGGCCGAAGAAGGAATTGGAGGCCAATATCCCTTGCCGAGGGCAATATCCCCCGGTCGAGCCCCGAGGGCAATATCCGAAAGGGCATCCAGCCAGGCCCCTAAAGCCGCATAAATGCGATCTAATCCGAGCCCGTTATTTTAGCGGGGCCCCCCAAGACGGAGCGTCGTATGACGTGGATCACCCCGAGGGCTTGGATTACAATGCCTCGTGGACAGAGATCGCCTCGCTGGCGCCGGGAGCTTGGTTAGACAGCGGTGTCATCTCGCACTACGTGCAAATTCTGAGGCGAAGGTGTCGGGAGCATCCAAACATCGGTCCGCGCGTGTTTATCTTGGATGCTTTTTTCATCAGCTCCTAGTACAAGAGTGGCACGACTGGGGCAATGCAAGGAAGGGGGGGAGAACCATGGCCCAGTGGAAACCGTCCCCTAACCTACAAGCATATCTTGCTAGGGATAGTCCAGTGAGCGCAAGTGTTGCCGACGTGTTTCTAATCCCCTTTTTAGGGAATGCCCACTGGTACTTGGTTTGCTACGAACCATTACAGAGCACGGTATCAGTCGTCGACAGTCTCTACGATGATACCGACGTGATGCCTGTGATTGATATGTACCGAGGCATAGGCCAGTTGGATGCCATGGTAAGATCCTGTTTCCTTCTTGTTGTAACTTGCATATTATAAAACTGATTAATCTTATTTTGCTAGCTATGTTTAATGCTTATTATGTTTCTCGCAGAATCTTTTTGCTGCCCTGGTCAATGGTAGGCGTCGGGAGAAGGTATCGCGCAGGCCGGTCCTCATTTTCCGATTGAAGAGGAGTAGGCCCAAGCAACATAATTCCTCGGACTGCGGCGTCTTCCTCTGCATGTACATGGATTACATTTGCCGGTCTGAGAGCCTCAAGAAGACTGTCTGGAGCGAAGAATGCATACAAGACTTTAGGTATAGGATTGCTTGGCAAATTATGAATGGCCGGCCTAGAGCTATTAGGTTTATTGTAAATCCGTGTAAGGAACATCATTCCCGCGAGAGATGATGTTTCCCAATTCACATTGTAACGTTACAACACTTTTTTTAAAAAAATTTATTGAATGCGATTGATTTTATTGACCGATATGATTTAACGGTGGGAAACCAAGTGTTGGATATCTGTCTATCTGCAGGGCAAGTGTTCAAAAAATAACCAAGTGTTCGATAATCAGTCTTTCTGCCCGGCCGTCCGCTACATAGTATAGGGACGTAGAGAAGACAATAAAAAAAAAACTAAGTGTTGAAACTAAGTGTTGGAGAGGTGGGTATCTGCGGGCCGTCCGCTACATAGTATAGTGGACATAGAGAAGACAACCAAAACAAAAAAAACTAAGTGTTGGAGAGGTGGGTATTCTGAGGGCCGTCCGCTACATAGTATAGCGGATGTAGAGAAGACAACCAAAAGAAAAAAAACTAAGTGTTGGAGAGGTGGGTATTCTGCGGGGCCGTTCGCTACATAGTATAGCGAACGTAGAGAAAACACCAAAAAAAAAAACTAAGTGTTGGAGAGGTATTCTAAATACCTTAGGTTTCTAATGTTGTGTTGCGCAGTGTAGCGGACAGTGTAAGAAATCACATATAAAAAAATGAGAGTAAAGGTTATTACAAAAAAATCATTACTAAAAGATTATTACAAAATGTCTGACATGTTTGATGGCTCATAAAATATTATTACAATAAATATTCAGTACACTAAAGTTCCACTGCAGCTTGTTCGTCCTCATCCTCGGCATCATCTTCTTCCCCGTCTTGCAAAGGCACTGGACTTATCCCCAGTGCCTTGTAATGGTTCCGCTTGTCTTGGTCGGTCATTTTGTTGCACAATGCACACATTCTCAGCTTTTTTGGTTGAGTTGCCGTCTCAATAGAGCTTTTCATCCGCGTCGATCTCTTGTGGCCTTTCGTTTGCGATATAATTGGATCCAAAGGCCAGATATCATTGTCGTCTCCCTCCCCCGGCTCGTCATCTTCTGATCCCATCGTAGGCTCGGTGTCAACCGCATTGCTGACTTAAGCTGCTTCCAATTGGTCGACGATGGGCTCTTGCTACTGAGCTACCTCGATGAGATGTTTATATCCGACCATTGTAGCAGCACCCTTTACGGACAAACGGGTGAACATCATCACCAGATTATTATACCGCAACGTCTCTGATTCTTCAAAGTCAGTATACGGGTGCTCCGGAAAGGAAATGGTACCGTGCAACCTGTTTGCACCTTTCGTCCACCGTGGCAGGACGTATTTATCGGGGATTGTCCTGATATTCTTCTGTGTGAAAAACCGCATAATGTGTCTACACAGGATGCTATGGAACTCAAACTTCTTGCAAACACATGTCACCGAGTCCGTCAATGTGTCGTGGGTCACCGTATAAATTCTGCGCAGCTTCTCATGGACGAGGTCATTCACGAGCGAATAAACCTTGTACTCACGCGACGACTTTTCTGCCACCTTGTATATACTGTATAGGCCCGATTTTTGCAGCTCTACTTGGTATAGCAAGAAGATCTCCTTCGTATAGACTTTGGCACCGTTCAGCTCCAGCGGGGTCTCAAGCAACCTTCTCCTTTGCTTGTACGTGATTGCAAAGTCTGCAGCCCTTTCTTTCACGAACAACGACGCAACCGCTTTTTGTGCAGATGTGACGAAACTCTTCAAATTGGTAGCTGTACCCACATAACTATCGAACGTGGCATTCATAGATTCACTCCTGCCCGTCGTTTTCATGCCCGTAGAAAAATGACTTCTCGTGTAAACGCCAATCCATTGCTCTTTGAGCCCGTACAAGTGCTGGAGCCACTCGTTGTCTTGCAATGAGTAATCCCGAACAAGCTTTTCCCACCTCTCCTCGAATTCCTCAATCGTTAATGACTTGAGGACGCATTTGTCAAAATCCTGTTTAAAGTTTGGATACTTTGCGTACATGTGATGCAGACGTTCTGGGTATTTGTTGCTTATGTGCCAAGTGCACAAGTTGTGTCGAGTATCTGGGAAGACGGTAGCAATAGCCTTCTTCATTGCCAAATCTTGATCGGTGATGATAACGGTCGGTGCTTTGAAGTTCATTGCTTCCAGCCACACCCTAAACAACCATTCAAAAGAACTCTCGCTCTCGTCCCTTAACAAGGCGAACCCGAACAGGATGGAGTGATAATGATGATTGACGCCCGTGAAAGGAGCGAACGGCATCGAGTACTTGTTGGTACGGTATGTGGTGTCGAAAGGCACGACATCCCCAAAATGCTTATAAGCTAGCCTCGAACGACCGTCGACCCAAAAAATTGTGCTAACTCGATGCTCGTCGTCAAGTTTATAGTCGAAGGTAAACTGCGGGTCCTCCATCTGCATCCGTTTCAATAGGCTCATTGTCGCTTGCGCATCATTGAGGTCATACGCGGCTCGTCTATGGGTTCGGACCGCGTTACGAACGTCTGTCGTGTTAAAGTTTAAATTTTGAATTCCCCCAGCCTGTTCAGCAAGAACATTAATCATGTCGGTAGGTCCTAGCCGCGCATCGCTCATTGTGTGAATTAGGCTCCTCGCGACCTTACCCATCTTCTTGTGTTGATGCATCTGACTCACCTTAGAAGGGGTTACTAACGGGTGATTGTGTGCCAGTTCCAGGCTGGTAATAAGCCAATGATCTTGTTTGGCTTTATAGCTTACGAACATCTTGACCTGGCAATTCGTGCGCGCAAAGCAATCCCTTCTCCGCGCATACCCTATTTCATCATCATCACTGTAATCGTTGCCTACGCGTGTCTCATTTTGCACTGAGTTTCTGCCCCTATGACACTCGTATAAGCGAGATCATATCCTTTTCGATACGCTGCTTGTTCTTGTAGTTTTTATTCTAATGTCAAAACCAACCCTCAATGAATACGCTCGAAAACATTCTCCAGCTTCTTTCAATGTTTGAAAGGTTCGTCCTAGATACGGATCACTAGCATCTACGGGGGTGTTGGAGCTCGACACGAAATCAGACATTGTGAAACAAGACCTATGTAGAAATAGACTACACTTATTATCTCAAAATTATTTTGACGAATAGACCGATTTAGGATACCATATACATAATCTCAAAAGTGTCTCCCATTTTGCTAATTATATATTTACTGAACATAACAAATTAAAATTACTAAGATAAACAGACAAATTCACCATGCCAAAATACAACAAACATATCTCAAAAAATT
>JAVXUP010003882.1:0-49716 GCA_033070095.1 Escallonia herrerae | reverse complement strand
TTGGAGCTGGCCTTTTGGGAACAGTTAGTTCCATGTTATAGGATTTAAACAAGTCCCTATCAACACCTTTAATCTTCGTAAGTATTTATCTAAAGGAAAACTAACTTCAGCTACACTTGGATGTTTAGCACCCCTATTGCCACCATAATTTGTTATTACCATATTCTTGCTTCCACATGTATAAGAAACGACAAGCATGTTGATTTTAAAATTTCAAGAAATATGCAGGTCTAAACCCTGGAATAAACAAATGCGGCTGCAAATATGTCTAATACCAGCTCTCTCGCTCACTGGTCACATGTTGATTTACCTGCACTTGCGTCTTTATGTTTAATGGTGCTTTACTCATAAGTAGGATCCTTTTATCGGTTTCTAATGGACCATGCTGCCCTTAATACTCCTAATATAAGGACTTGTTTATGTATTTACCATCTTTGCAGGGTACGGTTCCATTATGGTCATCCGGATATATTTGACAGAATCTTTCACTTAACAAGGGGTGGCATTAGCAAAGCTTCAAAAATAATCAACCTGAGCGAGGACATCTTCTCAGGTAACCTGTTTTTTCTTCAATATATTATGCACCAATGAGGTACTATTCGAGGGTTTGATTTGATAAATCTCTTCAGGTTACAACTCAACGCTGCGTGGGGGGTACATAACACATCATGAATATATCCAAGTTGGCAAGGGTCGTGATGTGGGGATGAATCAGATATCTCTTTTTGAGGCTAAGGTTGCGAATGGAAATGGCGAGCAGACACTTAGCCGTGATGTTTATAGGCTCGGGCGCCGTTTTGACTTCTACAGAATGTTGTCATTCTATTTTACCACAGTGGGTTTCTACTTTAGCAGCATGGTATGTTGATCAACATAATCTCTTAGACTAACTTAATATATAGATCAAACTTCTGGATTACCTCATTTTCGTATCTTTGATGGAAGTTGTGAATAGGCTCCGTTGCAATATATTAGGAATATGATACCCATCAGCAATCTGCTATAGTTGTCTGGCCTAGTACTATGTTCTGGTAAAGATAGTCCTGATGGGAGAAGCAAGACGGACTGGGTTCCAGAAATTAGATTTTGATATCTTAGGAAACATACTCTTATCTATGCTTTAGAGACAAGAAAAAAGAAATAAGGAGACGGTTGGGTCATGGTCTGAAGTATTGGCTGTTGTAACGAAATGTAGGAGTGCAATTTGGTTTTGGCTATTGCCAAACCAAAATTGATGCCTGAGTCAAGTGTTTTAAATTTTGGTAGTTATTGCCGAGATACCTCCAAGATGGTTAAGCCATCGTACATTCCATCCCTCGCAGCACCATTAGTTGGTGGGACCCATCTAGTGGCTTTTTCTTACCTAATTTGTTTGGATTGTTTATATTGTACAAGCATAAAATTTGAAACTTTTGGTGTTGGCAAATGTCTGAAAATGTATGTTGTAGAGTGCCTTTATGATTTGTGCGTCAAAACTTAGAAAATGTATGTCGAAGATGAAGGAACAGAAAAGAAAAGAAAGAATCGTGAGTTCTTTCGTTGTGTTTGTGAGTTTGGGTTGGAAGAGAGTTAACTTTTTTGGTGTTGTTTGTGAGTTGGAGAGAAAGGAAAGCAAGAGAAAGTTTTGGAGTTGCTGTTACTAGACTGCTCTTTTTCTCGAAATGTGGTGTTAGCTTTTGTTAAAAGATGAAAGGGTAATTTGGTATGGAGAGAGAGTTTGAAAAGAAAAGAGGGAAAAACTCTCTTTCCGTTTCATTTATCTTCTTTTCTTCCCTTCTAAAAACTCACAAACTATGGAAATGGAGAGGAGACTTCTTTCTTTCCATCTCCTTTGTTTTATCTCCTTCATAAAACTCACAAACAGGGTTTCCTTAGAGGACGTTGCTACTTACCTCTAAGCCATGTCTGCAGTGTGTTTCAACATCCGTTCCATGAGTTGTTTTCTGTGCCAAAGAGAAAATATGTGTAAACCTTGACACATAGGTGTTGGTATAAGGTTCCAGGATGTTGGGGGTGATGAGGGATGTACGCTGGTCTCAGTTGTGTGACTTTGTGAATCATGCATTATACTTTAAAGGGGTCTCTACTACCTTCCTCACAGCTGTCTCTTTCAAAGAATTGTGACTTCTATCTGTTAGATGGAGAATACATGTTTAGAGCTTGATTTGAGATCATGATTTTCAGGTTACTGTACTCACTGTATATTTATTTCTATACGGACGTTTGTATATGGTTTTGAGCGGGTTGGAAAGACGGATTCTAGAAGATCCAACTATACGTCAGAGCAAGGCCCTGGAACAGGCTTTGGCTACCCAATCCGTCTTTCAGCTGGGCTTATTGTTGGTGCTGCCTATGGTCATGGAAATTGGTCTTGAAAGAGGGTTTCGCACAGCGATCGGTGACTTTATAATTATGCAGCTGCAGCTGGCCTCTGTGTTCTTTACATTTCAGCTTGGAACAAAAGCGCATTACTATGGTAGAACAATTTTACACGGTGGTTCTAAATACCGTGCTACTGGCCGTGGGTTCGTTGTTTTCCATGCAAAATTTGCTGAAAACTACAGGTTATACTCGCGTAGTCACTTCGTGAAAGGGTTGGAGCTTGCCATACTTTTGGTTGTTTATCAAGTCTATGGGGAATCGTATCGAAGTTCAAATCTCTTCTTGTTTATTACTTTCTCTATGTGGTTCCTCGTTGCGTCCTGGTTGTTTGCTCCTTTTGTGTTCAATCCATCCGGGTTTGAGTGGCAGAAAACAGTCGATGACTGGACAGACTGGAAGAGGTGGATGGGAAATCGTGGCGGTATTGGTATCTCACCGGATAAAAGTTGGGAATCCTGGTGGGACGGAGAACAGGAACACCTAAAATTCACAAATTTTAGGGGTAGGGTTCTTGAGATAATCCTTGCATTCCGCTTCTTCATATACCAGTACGGGATTGTCTATCACCTTGATATCACCCATGGCAGCAAGAACATACTGGTAATATTTTAATTTTTGTAACAACCCCCCACCCCCCGAACCCCATCGATAGCAAACATGCAATTTCTTGTATTCGTCAAACTTACCCGACAATTAACAAAAGTAAGTTCGTTGTAGGTTTATGGACTTTCTTGGTTTGTTATGGCAACGGCTCTTCTAGTCTTAAAGGTATTCGTATTAAATTTAAAGTTTAGAAAAATGAGATGCTTCTGATAAATGTAGCTTGGTTGTTGCCTGTAACATTACGTTTACTTATAGCTTTCAAAGATGTTTTGCACTTGCTAGAGCATACGTGAACATTTTGGAATTACGGGTGATACTGCCAAAGGAGCTCTTACTCTTTTTGACTTGTTGAATGCTCTAATGCTGCTTGTATGTGTACCTTGTTTATCAGATGGTATCAATGGGCAGACGAAAATTTGGTACCGACTTTCAGCTCATGTTCCGGATTCTAAAAGCTCTTTTGTTCCTTGGCTTTGTATCAGTTATGACCGTCTTATTTGTAGTATGTGGCCTATCAATAAGTGATTTATTTGCTTCTGTCCTTGCTTTCCTGCCGACGGGGTGGGCCCTTCTTCTGGTAAGTTCAAACTTCTATACATTCTGATAGCGCACAAACCATGTGGCATGTTTAACCAATTAGACAGGTCTATGAAAATTGCACCGACCCCATAAATAGTGCTCTGAGTATTTCATTATGTAAAAGCCCAAAGTTAAAATAATTAGGCCTTACAAAGTTTAGCATCCTTCGTTGAAAATTGGAACTTACATCCATGTAAAAAGTATATTCGTTTGAAGAAAACAGTAGGGTGTAGAGTCACTTTACCTTTCCTAGCTTTTGTGCAAAAATTTACATTTATCTCTGTCAGAAAACATTTTCTTGCATTTTCAAATACGTCAAATGTAGCCCCCAAAAGTTTGTTGCTGCACTTTTGACTGTTCAGGAATTTTATGAGGTTACCTGGCTATAGCACATGAAAAACCCTGGGTCTGTATGTGGCATGTTTCAACCAATTAATGTAGAACCTATAGGAAACGTAAGTGCTGTCCTTGTTTGCTTTATATTACACAAACAGCCCCTTCCAAAAAAGTCGGGTTAGGCTGCCTACATAAATTCGGTGTAGACCCCGCAATGTCGAAAGCCTCGTTCGGCTGCCCTTTCTTTCACAAGTGCCATCGGCTGTGGTGCATTCAATTTTGCACGAAGAAAGTTGTATAAAAATGAAGGGAAGGTGCTTCTTCTTGTGTCTTTTTCGAAGTTCTCTGACAACTTCTCTGTCTTTTCGTCTTGAAGATTGGTCAAGCCTGCAGGCCCTGTTTGAAAGGCATAGGCTTCTGGGATTCGATAATGGAGCTGGGAAGAGCTTATGAATGTGTAATGGGACTAGTGTTATTCCTGCCCGTAGTCGTATTAGCCTGGTTTCCATTCGTATCAGAATTCCAAACACGGCTACTCTTCAATCAAGCTTTCAGCAGAGGGCTCCAGATTTCTATGATTCTTGCAGGGAAGAAAGACCAGGCCTCATCCAGTTAAAATTTCATATATCTCATTCTTTTTGATAGTTTAAGCTTATTCATTGTCTTTCAGAAGATCCATTAATTGTGATTGTTTGGGCCTGTTGTGATTTGGATGATTTTCGTACGATCCTTTCCTATTTTGTAGAGAAGACTTTCCTGTATTGTAGATAATGATTGCTTAATTATAGGAATAATTATATGCTTATAGGCCTGGAGTGATTGTATGATCTAGATTGGTTGTTCCACTAGTATATATACATGTACACACAATGTAAAGAGTATGAATGAAAACATTATTCTATCAAAATCTTTGATTTCTACTGGGTATCAGAGCCACAAAACTTGAAGCCTGAATTACTTGAATCTTGAATCCCGCTCTCAACCATGACCAATTCAGATTTTGAAACATCTGGGACCAAATCTTCTCCCATTGTTATTCAATCCGAAGGTTCATCGTTCCAAGCAGGGATAATACTCAATGACACAAACTATGATTTGTGGTCTCAAATTATGGAGATGCACATTGCAGAGAAGGAGAAACTTTCATTCATCCGAGGTAATTCTCAAACACCAACTAAGGAGGATGATTTGTATGAGAAGTGGTATGCAGACAATCAAAAAGTCAAGAGATGGCTATTGATGTCTGTCTCCAGAAATCATGAAACGATATATTCGTTTACCCACTGCTCAAGATATCTGGAAAGCTCTTTCTAAAGCTTTTTATGATGGATCAGACGAATTGCAGGTGTTTGTATTGAATCAGAGGGCTTTTTGGCCAAACAAAGTGGCCGAACTCTCTCTGCATATTATGGAGAATTAACTGAAATTTTTGGTGAATTAGTTCACCATGATAAAGTGATCATGGAGAGTGAGAATGATGTTGAATCTTATAGAAAATCAGTCCAACGACAAAGGGTGCATATTTTTCTTGCTGGATTAGATGGTGAATTTGAACAAGTTCGTGCTGAAATTTTGAGAAAGGATCCTATTCCTGAATTAGAAGCATGCCATGCATTGATCCGTCGTGAATCTGTTCGACGCACAAAGATGGTTGAAGAATCAGAAAGGACTGAAGCTTCAGCCATGGTAACCCGATATCGGCCTTCTCAAAACCAACCTAAACCCACTAATGCTGCAGATAAATCCACCTACAAATGCACCAATTGCAATCAAAACGGTCACACAAAAACCGCTGCTATGAACTTGTGGGGAATCCAGAATGGTGGGACCATAATTGTGATCCGCGAAAGAGAAACTCCAAAAGGACATCCAATACTGCAGTGGTTGAAACAAAGACAGATGATGATGTAACTGGACAACACTCGGCATTAGCGGTGACGGCAGGTAATGGTGGTAAGGCTTTAAATATGTCTACACTCGTTACTAATAGTGCATGGATAATTGATTTCGGTGCTACAGATCATATAACATTTGATTCTAGACAAGTCTCAACCCTCAAACAGTTCTCACAAAAATTCGTTACCCCTGCAAATGGCACTCTGGCTCCAATTGTTGGAGAATGACACTTACCTCTTACTGATAATATGAATCTAGACTCGGTTTTAGTTTTTTTTTATCTTTGGATTATAATTTGTCTCTCCCAAATTACCACTGTCTTATTTTGTGTTGTAATTTTCTGGCCTAATTTTTGCGTGTTTAAGGACATCCGCACAAGGCAAACGATTGGTTGTGGTGTTAGGAGAGGAAAATTGTATTACTTGGACTTGGTGTCAAAGAGTTCGGACAAGTTGCGTCAGGTACTCATGGTGAATGATTCAGAGGGAGAAATGCAAAAATCTGAAATTTGGTTATGGCATCGACGTCTAGGACATGCCTCGTTTGGTTATTTGAAGAAATTATTTCCTTCTTTATTTACAAAATGTGATGTTTCTAGTTTTCAGTGTGAAGTATGTGAACTTGCAAAAAGTCATCGTGTTTCGTTTCCGTTAGTTTTGAATAAAAGTCCAGATCCTTTTATGATCATACATTCGGATGTTTGGGGCCTATCAAAAGTCAACTCCTTGGGTGGATCACGTTGGTTTGTTACGTTTATTGACGACTGTACGAGGATGACTTGGGTGTAATTGATGAAATCTAAAAGTGAGGTGAACGTATTATTTCAGCAATTTTGTAAGATGATTCATACTCAGTACGATGCACGAATTCAAGTTCTTCGAAGCGATAATGGAGGCGAATACTTGAGTGCTGAACTTCAGTAGTATTTAAAAGCACATGGAATCATTCATCAAACTACTTGTTCAAATACGCCTCAGCAGAATGGGGTGGCTGAGAGAAAAAATCGTCACTTGTTGGAGGTTGTACGTGCTTCATTGATCGAAGCACATCTACCATTGTCATATTGGGGCAAAGCACTCATTTCTGCAGCATATTTGATTAACCGGGTACCCTCAAGGACTATTGATTGTCAGACACCTTCTCAGGCCCTCGTTGAGGCGATTGTTGCTCCAGTCCTTCCGAATTTACCTCCTCATGTTTTTGGTTGTCGCCTTTGTACATCTTCATAAGCATCAGCACAACAAGCTATCCCCTTGAGCACTGCGATGTGTCTTTGGATGTAGTTTTTCATGAAGATTTGATGTACTTTTCCATCGAGTCTGAACTTCAGGGGGAGCATTAGAAGAAAATTCAGACTCTAGACTATGATGATGAACTCGCTGAAAATGTGGATGTACACATCTCTGAAGATACTCAAATCTCTGAAGATAACTTGGACATCTCTGAAGATGAACTCTCTGAACCTGTAAATCAAGAGGGGAAATTTGTTGAAGAAAGTAGTCAAGATCATGCAGAAACTGAAGTTGTAACTCCATCTCAGTCCGAGTTCGACACACCACATGCAACTGACACACCACACTAATCGCTTGCTGAGGATGCTCCTGAACCACATAGAAAATAGCTACCACAGCGTCTCACCAGAGGTATACCTAAACCCACATATGAACCTGAACTGTGTAGCAAAGTTAAATATCCCATGAGTCATTTTGTGTCAAACCATCGTTTGTCAGAATCAAATCAGTCATTTTTAAATCAATTATCTACTGTATCTATTCCTAACAATGTGCATGAAGCCTTAGCTGACCCAAGGTGGAAAGAGGCTATGAATGAGGAGATGAAATCATTGCAAGAAAATAAAACCTGGGCAGTTATTGATCGTCCACCAGGTAAGAAACCAGTTGGATGTTGGTGGATTTATACCGTGAAGTACAAAGTAGATGGTACAATTGAACGCTTTAAGGTGAGACTAGTGGCAAAAGGATACACCCAAACCTATGGAATTGATTATACAGAGACCTTCGCACCTGTAGCTAAAATTAACACAGTACGAGTCTTGCTGTCGCTAGCTGCGAACTTGAATTGGCCATTACATGGAGAGTTGTCTGAAGAAGTCTACATGGAACTCCCACCTGGATGCATGATGCCGAAGACAGATAGTCGGAGGGTGTGCAAACTACAGGAAGCATTGTATGGGTTGAAACAATTTCCGAGGGCGTGGTTTGAAAGATTTACAAAGTCAATGAGAGCTTTTGGTTACCATCAGAGTAATTCAGATCATACATTATTCTTGAAGAAAAAGCAAGGTAAAATCACTGCCTTAATTATGTATGTGGATGATATGGTGGTTACAGGAAATGATCCTGAAGAAAGGGAAGCTCTACAGGGTCACATGTTCGGGAATTCAAAATGAAAGATCTTGGCCCCTTGAAATATTTTCTCGGGATTAAAGTGTCTCGGTCTAATATAGGGATTTTTCTATCTCAAAGAAAGTATGCCTTAGACTTATTATGAGAAACTGGTATGTTAGCATGTCAACCAGTAGATACACCAGTGGAAGAAGGATTAAAATTATGTATTGAATCCAATCAAGTACCGGTTGATAAAGGAAGATATCAGAGACTCGTAGGGAGATTGATGTACTTAGCACACACAAGGCCAGACTTGGCCTATGCGTTAAGTATTGTAAGCCAGTATATGCACAATCCTGGAGAGCAACACATGAATGCAGTTCTACATATTTTGAGGTATCTAAAGTCTGATCCTGGACAAGGAATTTTATTCACTAAAAATGAGGATCATCAGAGTGTGGATGTATATACGGATGCAGACTGGGCTGGAGCGGTAGATGACAGGCGTTCTACTTCAGGTTACTTCACCTTTGTAGGAGGTAATCTAGTTACATGGAGAAGCAAAAAACAAAATGTTGTTGCAAGATCAAGTGCGGAGGCTGAGTTTAGAGGTATTGCACTTGGAGTATGTGAGGCATTATGGCTAAGACTTTTGTTACAAGACCTAGGCTGTGTATCTAAGCAGCCAATCAAGCTCTATTGCGACAATAAAGCCGCCTGTGACATTTCTCATAATCCAGTTCAACATGATCGTACAAAACATGTGGAGATAGACAAATTCTTCATTAAGGAGAAATTGGACGAGAAGATTGTAGAGTTGCCTCATATTCGATCAGAGGTCAGTTGGCTGATATTCTCACTAAAGCAGTTTCACGTAGAGTATTCTCGAAGTTTTTGAGCAAGTTGGGCATGTGGGATATCTATGCACCAACTTGAGGGTGAGTGTTGTGATTTGGATGATTTTCGTATGATCCTTTCCTATTTTGTAGAGAAGACTTTCCTGTATTGTAGATAATGACTGCTTAATTATAGGAATAGTTATATGCTTGATTATAGGTCTGGAGTGATTGTAGGATCTAGATTGGTTGCTCTACTAGTATATATACATGTACACACAATGTAAAGAGTATAAATGAAAACATTATTCTACCAAAATCTTTGATTTCTACTGCGCCTTCTAATTATTTCAGTACCTGTAATAGATGTAGTTTCGAAATGAGACACTGATCACGTACTAGTTGACTCAGAAGATGATAGATGCAGTTCATTGCAACCTTTTTCTTTCTTGTTCCTTCCTCTGGAATGTTGTTGTGGATGGTATGCTAAGGTGCCAGGAAATACTCCTTAGGATGGATCTTGTAAATTATAAACGTCAGTTTGATTTCAGACTTCCCTTTCCAGTTGATTGTGGTGTAGTTCTGTGCAAATTTCGTCGAGCTGGGTTTCATCCTTAAGCAGCACTGCCGCAGGCAACTGCCACAGGCAACTACCTGAGGCCATTTAACTGGCAATACATGGATGAGCCACAGGATTATGTTTATATCCTTCGCACCATGTGCTTGAGTTCTTTTGTTCAAGTGAAAATGACAAAGCAGCTGGCATACATTCTAGCAACAAATCAAAAGTCTTACAATATTCTGAATCGAACCCAAAAACTTATTCTTCCGTCCTTAAATAACTGTGACAATTATTCTCTAATGTATGTTGCAGCCGTACGATGAAAGATTACGAAAATAGAGGTTTTGTGGCTGTTACTAAAGTTGATGGTGATAATATTTTGTCGTGAATATGTATTTTACAATATTTTCTATTACAGTAGAGGCAGTATACAGTAGAAAATTCAACCAGACGTACATTTTAGCAGAGGTATATAATTGATAAATGTCTGTCTCAATTGCTTATTTGTCTATGATATCGCTATTACGCATGCTAAACATGAAAAGGGTACATAAAAAATTGGCACTTACAAGTGTCTAAATAGTTTATAAAGTGTATGTACTTATCTTGGGACTGCTGAAAATAGAAAGGAGAAGATTCATTTAGGAACAGATAAAGGGATGGACGTTAATTGTGATCGACAATTACCTTAATGACCAAAACACCCTCGGACAACCATATCCTACTATTTTGAGATGTAATCAATGATAACGGTCTCTTTCCAAAGTAAGAAAGGCAGGTATAAAATGGCATGTGTACAATGCAGACAAAGAAGAAGGAGAGTCCCTAGAGGAAGAGAGCAACGGCTCCTAAGAGAGAGGGAGAGAGAGAGAGAGACATAGAGAGAGAGAGAGACATAGAGAGAGAGTTTGAGAATGGGGAAGAAAGTGGTGTGGTCGTTAAAGAAGGTGAGCAAGGAGGTTTGGCCATGGAAAAAGATCTCTTCTGGGGGGTTCAAGCTGAAACGGCTCAAAGTTCAGATATCGGTGTTAGGCGACGTCGTGTTCAAGATTCTGTACGTGGTGGAGGCCGTTGTACTTGTCCCCACGCTCTGCAGTTTTACAAAATTATGTCAATAATACTTGCAAATTTTTTAATAATAAATTTTAGTAAGGAGTTATGGTGCATGCGTGTCTTTAATAAGTAGAAGTGAAAAAGAAATATAATATCAAAACAAAGAGTCATGGTTCATTTGTGTCTCTAATAAGTAGAAGTGAAAAATGAATTTGATATCAAAACAAACATGATGACGTGTCGTATAAGTAAAAGGCGATGACGTGTCGCAAAATTAAAAAGGATAAAAAGGAAAAAAAATACTAAAAATAACTTATGTGTCACCTTCATAACGCACAACGCTTCGTCTATTATATATTTATATCGTCTATTATATATTTATATGATCTATAAAAGAGACTAGGAAGTGCGATTTGATGGTTGTTTTTTTTCTTCCAATGAAGTGAACCTGCATTTAATTAGTTAAGCATGAAATTGGTAGATATAGAAGGGAAACGAATGGAAAGAGCGTGGAAAGCGTGAGAGATGAAAGGGATCCTTTGATGATGACGATGATGATGATGATGATGATGATGATGAGAAAGGCTAGGCGGGGCGAGGCTTTGGGTGCGTGGTGGCGGCCCAGGCAGGACATGCGCAGCAGTGGCTTTAAATATGGTGAAAAAGGAAAGTGAGGGAAAATAGGAAAAGTGGCATCCAATATGGCAAATTAAAAGAGAAAAGAATGGAGAAAGAGAGTGAGAGACGAGTAAGTCAAGAGCAAAAGGAAGAGAGAGCAAGAGAAGGTGATTGGAGTGAGAGTGATTAGAGTGAATGGATTGGCATCTATTGGAAACAGAGATTGGGAGAGAAAAAGAGAGGTCCCACAGAGATGTCAAACGGGCCGGGTGGCCCGCGGCCCGGCCCGACCCAGCCCGAAAAAAGCAAGGGCCGGCCCGGGCCGGCCCTGGCCCGGTTCCGGCCCCACCTGTTTGAATATTTTGTTTTTCCCCCCCTTTCTCTCCCCCTTTTCCTCCGACAGATATATTCCCCCAAAATTCCACTTTTACCCCCCCCAACAGCAATATAACGGCTAGTTATGTGTTCAGATTTTATTAATAAAGATCACCAAGAAGAGTAAGAAAATATTTAACATATAACAAAAAATAAAATGAGAGACAAATAAATATATCTATACATACATACATATATATGAATATTACATATAATGAAATAAAATGATAAAAATTAGATTTGTCAAAATTTGAAAATTGGACATGCCTAAAGATGAAATTTAAAATTGAATAACAAGAAAATTTTAAAAAAAATTAAAAAAAAGGGCCCAGGCCGGCCCAAGCCCGGCCCTAGAAATTGGGCCTAGGGCCAGGGCCTGGATCGGGCCTAGAATTTCTCCTCAGCCGGCCCGGCTTGGCCCGGATGGCTGCCTCCCTGGCCCGGCCCCGGCCCGGTTTCGCTTCAAGCCCGATGGACCCGGGCCGGGCGGCCCAAGCCCGGCCCGTTTGACATCTCTAGGTCCCAGTGCTTGC
Organism: Escallonia herrerae; assembly: GCA_033070095.1. NCBI lineage: Eukaryota > Viridiplantae > Streptophyta > Magnoliopsida > Escalloniales > Escalloniaceae > Escallonia > Escallonia herrerae. The sequence goes on along the minus strand of JAVXUP010003882.1, from coordinate 37,595 downwards.
ACATCAATAATCATGTTGCCAAATAAGGAAGAGACCTACTCACGTGGCTCAAGCTACCAACGCACAGCTTAAGGTTCGTTTGACAATTTTTTTTTTTGATTTTCAGTTTTTAAAGAGCAGCTTAATTTTTTTTTTTTACAAAAACAAGTGAGTGTTTGATAACTTTTTTTTTGAGTTTTTTTTTTTTTTTGGTGTTTGGTAACCCTTTTTATTTTGACTTTTTTTTGGGTGGTTTGCGGTGGAGGTGGTGGTGGGGCGTGGCGGTGGTGGTGGTGGGGTGTGGCAGTGGTGGGGCGTAGCGGTGGTCGACGGTGGTGGTGGCCGGCGGTGGCTGGTGGCTGCCAGAGGCCGGCGGCTGGAGGTGGTTGCCTGCGGTGGTCGCCGGCGGCCGGAGGTGGCTGCCGGCAATAGCCGGCGGTGGTCGCCGGCCGCCAGAGGTGGCTGTCGGCGGCCAGTGGTGGCTGCCGGCAGTGGTGGCCGGCGGCCAGAGGTGGCTGCCGGCGGTGGCAGGGTGTTGGTGGTGGTCTCCAAAAAAAAAACCAAAAGTGAAAAAAAAAAACCTGTTTCTGGAGTTTTTTTTTTACTCTGCAGTTTAAAAACTGGTTTTTTAAATTGGAGAAGGAAAAAAAATGGTTACCAAACGCACTTTTTTTTTCCAGTTTCCAAAACTGAAAAAAAAAGCTGCGTCAAACGTGGCCTTAGCAAGCCACTATTTGAAGTCAAGAAGAGGAAAAGGAGTCACGACCCGAACCCACGGGTAGACCCGTGAGCTAGAGCCATGACCGGCCACAGACCCATTCAAACAACTATTTTGGGTTCTGCCAGGTTTTATTTAAACCTGTACAAATTCTAGAGTCATGCATTAACTAACACTATAATATGATTTCTAAAGAGGTCCTTACAGATCTTTCCAAAATTATCTCTATTGAATTCCTCCATAATGACTGGTATAATTTATCTAAAAGAAACCTCATGGATTTAAGCTATAAACAATTCTAGAAATAAACCAGTAGTTCTACAATTTCTCAAGGAACTTAAATCAACTTCCTAATGAGCATCAAGCGGCTTCATTCTTATTACCCTCATAGTATTCAGGTTCATCTAGATGATCACCTGAAAACATTTATAAAAAGGGTGAGCTGGGGGCCCAGTAAGTACACATGCCATATCCCTAAAATAGTTTTGAGGATTTCAAACATGCCATGGTTTTTCGTTCCAAAATCATGAATTCAATGTCACAAAAATAAAATGTTTCTCAACATATCTATAAACATATATGTACTCGCACCAAAAGAATCCCAAACTGGAGTATGATCATCAAGAAAAGTCATTAGCAATTGTCACCGTTATTCATGACTTGCTATACTGCGGTCAGCGTATGGTCCCACTGACTAGAATCCAAAATCTCTCTTCCACTCGGGATAAACAATATTGTGGACGCAAGGGCGAACCATGATGCAACAGAACTGTGCGCCAACGTATGGTCCCATTGACCAGGACCCGGAATCCACTTTTTCCCGTGGATATGGGGCACAGTAACCCAGTCAAATTTATCATCTCAGTCAACATGTACAGAGTATAAATCAATTACTCACACAACAGTCCATGGCATTCCAACTCAATTCTCATCAAACAATTTATTACAAAAACATATGCAGCAAGAGTACTTCAAAAACCTTCATTTGGTTAAAACATGTATACCTTATATATTTTGCAAATAGAGTATAACGAGGAACATGGCAGGGGTACTTACCTGGATAGCTAAGCGGTTTCGGTTCCCAAGTTGCCCTAACTCTTGTCTATCGGAACCTAAATAACAAACCACATGGATGTTATTTATTGCCGCTCAAGCATGCCAGGTGTTAAATTCTCCCAAGTGAGCAAAATTACCAAAATACCACCCTAAACTTGTGTAAAATTATTAAATTACCCCGAACGCCTAACGTATCGTTACACACCCAATATAACTCAACACATCCTTTTAAACAACTAGGTAGGTTTTTTGGACAAAAATGGCCTTTCTGGGAATTCTCCGATTGGAACCCTAAACCTAGTGTTGTCAAAGGGCCGGGCTTGGGCCGGCCCAGCCCAAGCCCATCGGGCCTGCTGTGGGGCCGGGCCGGGGCCGGGCCAGTGGGGCTGCCAACCGGGCCGGGCCTGCCGAAGGCAAACCTAGGCCCAGTCCAGGCCCTGGCCCAATAGCTAGGGCCGGGCTTGGGCCGGGCCCGGGCCCTTTTTTTTTTTCTTCTTGTTATTCAATTTTAAATTTCATCTCTAGGCAATATTCACAATTTAACGAACCTAATCTTTATCCTTTTATTTCATTATAAGTAATATACATATATATGTATGTATGTATATACATATTTATTTGTTAGCCATTATATTTTTTATTATATGTTAAACATTTTCATACTCTTCTTGGTGAGCTTTATTAATAAAATCTTAACACATAACAATTTATATAGAAAAATAATAAATGTATTCATAGGCCCTCCTCCTTTTATCCGGGCTTGGGACCGGCTGCTTGTAAACAAACAGGCGAAGTTACCTATTTTTTTATATATACGAAAAAATATATATCTTGCTTGTAAAAATTTATTTTATATATATGGAAAAAAAGTATATTTTGTGAAAAAATTTATTCTTAAAATTCTAACAATCAAAATAATAATGCATGTCTATCCAAAATATCAGCAATCAAAGATCAAGAAATCTGCAACGTCAACCAAAAGGATCAAAAGAGGAAAATAAAAACAAATTACCTAATCATCCAGAAGTACTTCAATATCCGAGTCACTGCTCTTCCTATCATCAATCGGTTTATCTTGCTCGCGGTATTTCGCATCAAGATAATCCTTCCAACATACACATAGCTCGAGCGACTCGGGGTTAAGACGACTCCTCCTGTCATCCAAAACCCTCCCGCTGGCTGAAAATGCCGACTCTGAAGCAACCGTGGAGGCTTGCACTGGCAGTACATCCCGTGCAATTTGGGATAAAGTTTTATACATGTTTTGATTTTGTTTCCAAAAATTTAACAAATTAAAATTAACCTGTTCTTGCATTGATAAATCAGAATAATGATCAGTATTTGCATATACACCAATCTCATTAAAAGAGGAAAAAGTAGACGAACCTGCCGAATTAGAAGTACCTTCACCTGGTAGTTGTCTTGCTACTAGATGTTCAAAGCCCTTAAGGTATGGCGCATAATACCTCTCAACAGTGGATGATGATGTAGCTCGCCCGCGCACGTCAGCAGAATTACGATAGAGGTTGAACAAGTCCTCAAACCTCTTGCTCACTTTTGCTGTGAATGCGGTTGTCTCCTCTGCTGTGTAGCACATTAATTTCGATATCTCTTGTATCGAGGCGTTCACGCCATGCAACTTTAACCTAGGATCTAAACAAGTAGCCACAGTAAAAATAACAGGCAGTTTACTCCAATATTTATTAAATTTTTATCCATCACTTTTACTATTTCCTTAAAGGGTCCTATATATCTCCATTTTGTTAACATTGTAGCCATCTTGAGAATTTCTATTACAGCGAGAGGAGAGGTGGGATAGTACGTACCAGACAATAAATTGGTAGACGTGTAGAATACCTCCAAAAATTCAGCTAGGTATGTGGCCATCTGCCATTCCTCTTGAGTTGGCAAGCCGGCTGGGAACTGGGTTAGTAGAAAATGCGTATAGACTTCTCGGTATGCCAGAATGTGTAAAAGCATATGGTATGTAGAGTTCCACCTGTGGACCACATCTGTAACTGCTCTCCTGCGAGGCATATTATATTGAACACACAACGTTTTAAATTGTTGTGTTCTCGGACTCGAGCTATTAACATACGCTGTCATACCCCTCATTTTGAGAAGAATATCTCCTGCAGCAGCTAAACCATCTTGAACAATTAAATTAATAATGTGACAAACACAGCGAACATGAAATAATTCACCATTAAGTACAGGTTGAAGCGTCTCCTTTAAAGCTCAACAGCAACTTTATTGTTAGAAGCATTATCAAAACTAACACTCATAATCTTATCCTTAATTTTAAATGTGGTACATGCTTTTAATATAAGAATAGCAATGTTCATTCCATCATGCGGATAAGGGAAGTGCTCGAAAGCGATGATTCTCTTGTGCATAACCCAATCTGCATCAATCCAATGAGCGGTCACACAAGAATAACTAACAAAAGTAAAGGAGATTGCCAAATATCAGAAGTAAGACTAACTTTACCTTCAAATTTATCGAAATAATCGATAAGGCGTGCTTTAGCAGCATTGTACTGTCGGAGTGCATCGGATCTAGTTGTGTTTCTATGAACCTTTTTGTACAAAGGTTGAACGTATGTGTTCATATATCTAGAGTGCTTAGGATTATCGGCAAAAGAAAAGGCTTGTTCATCATGAATAACAAATTCAGCGAGACCGTCTCTTTGCTCTCGCTGATTATAAACAAATAACTTACCGTCAAAAGATAACTGCGTTTGGGTAGGTTCGACGTGGCCTTGTCGAGGTGCACACAGAGGGTAATGCCTGTTAAGATGTCCATTACCACTACCAGACGAAAATAATTTAGCGCAGTACTTACATCGAGCTTTTCGGATGCCGTCCACCATAACTACATCGAAATGATTCCAACACTCGGCTTTCTTTTTTTTCCCCTTTTGGACTTCTGGCTCATTACCGGAGGCATTGCTCGGCCCTTCTTCATCATGACCAGGCATAGGGTTGAGATTATGCCACGGAGTAGTAGCTTCGCCAACCGAGCTGCGTCCTTGACTATAATGCGGGGGGTCTTCATCAGGCGTGTATTCAAAATCTGGAATGTTTTGATTGAACTCCCAATTGGCTTGGGTATCTATCATACAGCCTGTACTCATTCGTCCAGGAACGAATGGTTGTGTTGGTGCTTGGATTGGTGTTTGTGATGGCCGTGGCGCTGGCGCTTGTGCTGGTGGTGGTGCTTGCGATGATGATGATGTTTTTCGTGATGACGATGCACGCCTCATTTCTTCAATAATCCAGCCATATTTCGAGCTAAACTTTGTAAGAGTAACTAAATACACAAGTATAAGAGTAGTTATAAGAAATAACAATTAAAAGAATGAACGAGTAACAAATATTAGAGAGTTAGTAATTAAAAAGAATTTAGCAAGACTAGTAATTAATAAACAAGAGTACTAATTAGTAAATACTAGTAGTAATTAGCAAGAGTAGTAATTGGAGAGGAAAATAGTAGCAAAGCTTGTAGAAATATAGAATGTTTAGGTAAGAGAGAGTAAGAAGATTGGTGTGAAAAATTAGAGAGAAATGGTGTGAATTTATAGATTTTAGAAACTTCACAAAAGACCAAAATACCCCTACAAACTATCCGTTTATAGTTGTTGGGGAGGGTAAGAGTGTAAAGGAGTTGAAAAATATAGGTTAGACTAAAATACCCCCCAAACTAGCCGTTATATTGCTGTTGGGGGGGTAAAAGTGGAATTTTGGAAAAGGGGTGGAAGAAAGGGGGGGGAAAACAAAAAAATTCAAACATGTGGGGCCGCAGACCGGGCCAGATCCGGGCCGCAGACCGGGCCAGACCCGGGCCGACTTCGGGCCGGGCCAAACCCGTTTCCGGGCCGGGCCGGGCCGGGCTTTTTCGCAGCAAATGAAGGCCTGGTCCAGGCCCAGGCCCCAAGCCCGCTGTGCTGGGGCCGCTACTGTTCATGGACGGGGCCGGGCCAGCCCGGGCCAGAACCGGGCCGGGTCGGGCCAGCCCGCGGGCCGCCCGGCCCGTTTGACAACTCTACCTAAACCACTCCTTAAATTAAGCGCTAAGGTTTTTAAAATATATTCAAGCGGTACGAAATGCTACAAAATTTAGACGCTCAAACATCTCAGTGTGTTTAGACCACTATAAAATTTTCGGCTAAAAATAATTTTGTTTACTATATCAAAAATTCAAAAGCCTATTCTAAAATTAACATCATTTCTACATCGAAGTTTTCACAAAAATAAGGAGAGTTTTAGTTTTGTACTTTGCCCAAATATGCTCAAAGATGGCTTAAAAAGTCTTAGGCAGTGGACTGATATGTAATTTTAGAAACAGCATTTTTCGACAAACCCTAATTTTGTAGATTGACCATTTTGAGGCTGAAACACGATGAATCTTAGAAAATTCAAAACTAAAAATTTAAAGTACACTATTTAAGGTTCACAAAAATCCAATGAGTAGTGACGTCTCTACAATAAATCGAAATGGCTGATGAGAACAACACATCTCTGTGCAGACTAGTTTGTTGAATGATTATTTTAGAATCGAAATACTATGAATTTCAGAAAACTCAAAACTACAAAGTTGAAGAGGACTTTATGAGGTTTCTAGAAATATAAATTTCACAAGCATCTCATGAGTAATTAATTTTTGATGACAAATCGAAGTGGCCCCCAAAACCCAAAAAAATTCTGGACTTCTACAGTGAATCGACTTTAAGGTCGTTTTTCAATGTGCAAACGTGGGATTCTAAGAAAACTCAAAACTAAAAAGTTAAAGACGACACAATGAGGTTTTCCAAAAGTGTAAAATAATCTCAATTATATTTGAAATCAAGGAGATATGAAAAAAAACCCTAACTCACTCTTATGCTTCTCTATAGCGGCCTTCTTCTGAAACACACTCACAAAAGCTACCAATTTCACAACAAAAACATATATAACATCTAAATTCATGGATAAACTAACGAAAGAGTTTAGGGATTTCATTACCTTGAATTTCTCCTTGCCCTAGCTTGGTTTTCCCTTCCTTCTCTCTCTTTTTCACGTGAAACAAGGGCTGACACATCTGCTAGGACGACTGCCCTCTTAAGACTTCCTTTATATATGGTTGTCCTAGGTTGAAATAATTTTAAAGACCCCCCACACTTAGCTAGTGTTTTTGTCTCACCCACATTCCTTTTAAAAAGCCACAATAGTCTTAGATTAAAGTTAAAAATAAAAATTTCATCGACCAATGAAACGTGTAAGGCATTACATTCTTCCCACCTCATTAACAATTGCGAGCTTAAAAGCATTATTAATGGTCACTAAAGGTCACAGTCAATACCGTTGGTGATAATTGTCGCTAAAGACCCCAATTAATGTATATTTTCACGAGTACCACTAATGAAATAACTAAAATTCTAAGATTCACCGTAAATCGTATTCTAGATATGGGTGCAAGGTATTACAAAAGGACCCTGACCTACTTGAGGATCTTGGAAGTTTCAATCTACAGAGAAAAAGAGGAGGGGGTGGGGGTTGGGTGGAGATCTTTCAATGGAGAAAACTGTGCACTCAAAGCTGGTGCCAGTAGATATCAGTTATAGGATGTAGAGATTTGTCAAAGTGTAAAGTAGGAAGATAGGAAGGCTTATAGAACTTTGTATCCTACCAGGAACAATTTGTCACTTAGAAGATAGTCTAAGTTAGAATATGGAAACAATGCATGAATAGCATGGGTAGGCTTTCCTTTTTTACAAATGGCGAATGAGAACATGGAGTCTTGAAAAATTAGAAAAAAGAAAAGAAAAAATAAGTGGAAAATGAACAATGCATGCAGATAGGTGCAGCGAGACAGCCAGGGCTTAGGCAGACTGAATGCAGGCCTCTGCTTGTTTAGATTTGTGTTTTCGGATGAAATCTTTCTAGCAAAGGCAAAATTAAGGCCCCTGTAGTTCTTGAGGGCGTGTCATGTTAGTCAGGCAGGTATATGCTTACTAATACTGACTTGCTTCCAGTCTCGGGCATATTGCAATGAAAGATTAGAGTACACTACTGGTTGTCAAGCTGACATAATGATTTTGAGTTCTATGAAAGGGGCATTAGTTGGGCTTGGACAAATTTTTATGGATAGGCTTAGAGTTGATAGAAATAGAGGTTATATACTTCTCTTATCAAGGCATTTGTCCCCTCCTTGGGACTGTCACCTTTTGTTTTTTTTTTTTACTGTCATTAGCCACTTCCATTATGGTAGTTAGGGTACTCTAAGCTTAGTTTTTGGAGGTTATTGATAGGCCAACCAAGTCTTAAGAGCATTGTACAGCTTCCTTGAGAGGCCCCCAAGACTTTAAATGTAGATGTTTGAGGTAGACCCTATAGATGTCTCTCATGTTCTTAATGTAGATTGATATAATCTTTGCTGAAGCCAATGCACAAGCACATGGATAAATCGCTCGACATAGGCACTGAGGTCTTCCTTAGGGTATTGTCAAATGTTAACGATATCAATGATGGTCACACCTTCCAACTCATAATGAAAATTTCAAGGAAGAGCTGGACCATGCCTCCCAAAAGTGTTTAGTACCCTCAGAGGCAAGGTTAGTTGGGGACATGTAAAATTCTTGGAGGTTTAAGGTGTTATTGTCCTCAAGTGCTCTAGGGAGCCAACAAAGCAAGTAAGGTGCTCTGTCAGGCACTACTCTCTTTGCCGTTGAACAAGACAAAGGATGGCTGATTGTATTCAAGAAGGTAAGGCTTAAATGTGAGGCTTCGAAAGTAAGGAGCATGACCATATAATCTTGAGAAAGAATGAGGCATAGATGATTCATTTAGACGGTGTAAATGTCATCCAGATCATGCTTGGTGGCACAAAAAGTAGATGAATATTTTGTGTTTGGCGAGGATGATCTTGGCACCTCCTCAAATAGGGTGACCTAAAGCATTGTGGGAATGATATTGGTAGAGAATGGATCCCGGTAGGGGCAGCTTCTTCAAGTTTTATTTTCATAAGAGTAGGTCCAGTGGTAGCAGGCCAGAAAGGGCCATCTGAAACAAGTCAGGGGCATGAATGATGTTCTGGTGCCGTCAGCCATGTTGGAGTCGCATTTTATCTCAATAGAGTCATGCATCTTTGAGGGACTTTGAGCAAAGGTGGGGTGTTGTACTATGGTTCTAGAGAAGGGTTATTCAACACCTGGCCAAGGTAGACATGTTGCGTGTGAATGATGGTGGCTGTGGTTAAGACACCGAGCACCACAAGTCCTATTACCAAAGGCTTGGAGGAGTAAGGCAGCTTTGCTTATGACATTGGGTCCTAGTTAGAGTCAAAAAGTAGCCCGAACCCTGAAAGCTGGATGTGAGTAGCAGGGGATCCAACCCTAGAGCTTACGGGTGCAGAAGGTCAGGGAGATATTAGGCCTTGAGAGCTGGACAACTGCGAAGTCAAGACTTGGATGAATTTTTTTTATCTCTAGTATCTTGGCAATGAGAGATGACTTAGAGTTATGAAGCTAATGATGTTGGGGGTGAGGAGCTAGAGCACGACGTCAACATTGGTGATAACATTTGGTGCGTACATATTGGGGGGTGCTTGGAGCCAAATGGCACTGGTCTCTTCTGGATCCTTATGGTGGTGCTCCTCTTGGATGCTGGAGTTGAGTCTTTGGTTAGTAGCCCTACTGGTCTTGCATAGCCATGGCATGGAAAATGGGTGTGTTGTACACAGGGTAAATGGCAGCATCTTACCTCCCAAGCAGAGTCACCAAAATGATTCCAAAGAAGTGGGTTCACGTGAAGGTGCCATAAAGAGTAAAGTCTGTAGCAGATGCCAAGTATGATCATGCGTATTAGATTAAGGATGGAACAAAGGCAAAGACTAAGGCGACCTAGATAGAACCCGATGAGTGGTAGCAAGGGCCAGGATGAGAAGTAAATAAAGGACGACAATTAAGAGCCCATCATTGCCCTCGATATGTCAAGGTCTAGAAATAGGGTCTAGTGCTCAAGGTCTTTTTTTTTTCTACAACTCTTTAGCTTTGAAGCTCTATGGTGTGAAACAAAATGTAAAACAAATTTAGTTCTTCTCCAAATGAACTCTCAAAGTCCGCTATGATAGGCAGCTGAAATTTTTAGTTATCTAATGACACGTGGAAATCACTAGGAGTGACACCTTACGACGGAACCTTGAATCACAGATTTATTCCGTCTCCTCCCTACAACTTTGCTCTGTCTGTCTAAAAACAATAACTTAAACAATACCAGTATGGTCAGAGAACCGCCTTTATACAGCTACTAGTCTGAAGCGCTTACTCTGATCGACATGCAGCATCTCGAAAGGCTAAGAACCTGACAGTGGTAGGGAACACCCAATTCCAAACTACCATGCCAACTAGGCGACACCCTCTAAAGACACTCCCATCCCAAAATGACCTGAGAATCATCATCCTTAGGGGTGGCAATGAGGTGCCCTCAGTGCCGGAGTACGTAAATTGGTCAACATATCACCCTAGCAAAGATAATGTATCGGTGGAGTCGCCTATCCCACGGTTTTGTTACAACAGCCAGAATGCATCATGATAGTGTCCCGAAAGATACGCCTATCTGAAGGGTCATGGTAGCATCCCAAAAGAGTTTCCAAAATAGGAGTGTTCACGTCGAAGCACTTAGAGCTCTCAGACAGAGATAGTATCCCAGGGTAATCACCTATGTTATGATGAGTACTTGTGCCAAAGCCCATGAAGCACAAAGGTTGTCGAGAAAGATTCGTCTACGCTAAGCATCGAGGTAGTGTGCCGAATGAGACAACTACCTAACTCTCCAAGGTAGTGTCACATGGAATCGCCTACCTGACAGAAAAAGAGTCCTCACGCCCCACACTTGAAGAACCGTAGCGAACACAATGACCCAACAGTGGTAAGTCCTTGCGCCGGAGCATTCAGCATGGTCGAGGTAGCATCTTGGAGGAGTAGCCTACCTGACGGATCGAGGTAGTGCCCCCAAGGAACTACCTACCTGAAAGAAGAGGAGTCCTCATGCACGAGCACTCGAAGTTCCCTGAGTATTTTCCTAATGGAGTTGCCTACACTTAAGAATACTACAAACGTCAGAGAGCAGGTCAAAACATGTTCCATAACTAATTTAATGTATGGAGCATGTGCTGAAGAGATGGACTAACACTGAGCTTGTGGTACTATGACATAATTTTAAAGGGTACTCCTGCATAAGTGGGGCAGCACATGGGCACAATAGGATGTACAAGGTATTGAGAGCACACTTAATAAAAATAACATGGGCACCAGTGTTGTGCTGGGAAAGATAATTGCGGGAGGCTCATAAGCACGGTTGATGGATGCAGTGCTAAGGAAGCACATCATGGGGACTGCCTTCAAATATAGTTGAGTGTCATTGCGTGGGGGCACGATAATATATGTTGTGCTAGGAAAGTGTAGCATGGAGACGACGGTAAAGCATGGTCAGGCATCATGATACAGGGGTGCTACGATGATTGTAACGTAGCATAGAACATTTAAGGATCCAAGGATCGGCTATGTATTGAGGCCATCACTTGGTTTTGGTTTGGGAACCTAGCAGAGAAGCTCAACATAGAGGTACCATAAGGGATGGGGTGAGACCCCAAGAAAGGTGAAGGCAAGGAGAAGGGGTGAACACCCTGACAGGAAGTGAAGGCATGGATGGAAGGGGTGGAGATGCCAAGGGATGTAAAGACATGGAAAATGGGGTAGAGACACCTATGAGGTGGAAAGATTGCTTTCCTAGTTTGGGGGGGAGATGAAAGCAAAAGATCCAGCAAAGGGGAGAGGATAAGGCATCAAAGTGGTGGGCCTAGGCCAACCTCTTGGGGGAAAGGCTTAAGGTCATCCAAGCAGAGGAGCTCCTGAACACCCCCCCCCCAACCCCCTCTTCAAGGAGAAGGAGCTCGAGTCGACCCCAAAGCTAGGAGGCTACAGTTGACTCCCTTTTCTAAAGGGAAAGTCATGCTAAAACTGATACTTAAGTGATTTTAAAATAAATTGGCGCATCACATGACTTAGTGCATGCGCTATGGATTGACCAGATTGGTAGTTTTGAACTTTGACCATTGAATATATATTGACGTGTCTCAGAAAGCAGGACCCATAAACGTTTAAAGGGGCATAGCCAGAATGGGCAAGCAACACTTTATCCAGTGAATCTTTATCGACATAGTTGTAGATAATCTTCCTTTGGTATCTCTTGCCACTAGACCAGAACCCACACATTGCCCATTCTCCAACATTGCAACATTGAGGTTAACTTTTCCATATAGTTCTCAAGCGGCGAAATTTCCAGATTGTAATAACCTTGCAATCCCTTTTAGTCATTCTCACCTAGACTTTCCACACTTTATGAAATATATTGTGTTGCATGTAGTAATCTCCAATGCATTTTTATCAACACTGCAAATAAATAATGGTCATTATGGTTATTGCATATGAGTACCATTAATGATAATATGCAACTCGAAGTCCGAACCATTCACTATCGGCACTGCATTCTTCCACCACCAAAGAATCTCCTTGGTACATAATGTATCACTATAGAAGGCCTTAAAGCATAAAGCTCAAATTTTGTTTTTTGCTCAGGAGTACTTAGTTGCAAAGTATGTGTTAAAGCCTCGTGTTCAATCCAAAAGCATGCTCATAGGAAGGATAAGCCCCCTAGGCTTTTTCTTCCTCTGTTGTGGCTGTCAGATTTGATCATCTTTCATTCATTCGTTCATTTTTTATTCCATCTCTATTGAACTTCTTCTATCATTTATTTGTACTTTCTTCTCCTTCATTTGATTCTATTACTCCTGATGAACTCAGTTCATGTCAATAGTTATTTAAGCTACTGATTTTACTCAAAGTTGACCACATCTAAGTTTTGGAGCTGGAAATCTAGATTGTTGTGAGCTATAATGACAAATGAAGGGGAAATGGAGGATACAAAACGCTCGTGCCCAGACAAGACGACAAATCTACCAACTAATAATTCGGACCAACCTTTTGGATCACTGATACTCTTCTTGCAACTTTGTATCCTTTTATGTTATGTTCTTAAATTTGATAAATATGGTATTTGTTCATAACTCTCTTTTGATTTTTTTTTTTCCGCAAGTAGCTTAGTTAATCATATTATAACCCGAAGGGTGGAGTAGTTCATGGTATGTAAACTCTTCTGATTCACCTAAAGAAAAAAAAATTATGATAGGAATATGATATCCAAACAATTTTTACAATTAGAAAATTTTTGCTGACTTTGTTTGATTATATAAGAAAATGGTGAACAAACAAGGTTACACATGTTTTTGTGTTCTATAGAAAAAGAAATTTTTTTTTCTTTTGAAAATGCAAAAAATGATAATGTTAAAAGGACTATCCAAACATGATATCTTCGAAAGCAAAACCAAAGAATGATAAGATCTTCGCGATCACAATGGCAACGACCTCAATCACCACCCCTTAGAATCCATACAACCATTAGCATACTGCATCATCGATGAATGTTATGGAGGTAGGGAATCTCTAGTTGACACATGACACATCTTTGTAAGTAGTCATTGGACCCGTGCTGATTCTATTTGGAACAAAAGCCGTGAAAGAGGTGAACAAGGATGTCCATAACCAACACCTAAGGGCTGTATTTGGCACGCGGAATAAGAACTCCGGATAAGATATACTTATTATATTCAAAGTTTAGGCTTGCATTTAAATGACGAATAAGTTGGACAGCTTTTATCGCACTAGAGTTGGATAATTCTGTACCATTAGAGTGGGGGGTTGGGGTAGGGTGGGGGGGTTTGGTAGTAGTTTTATCCCAACCCCTTGGGATAAACATACCAATGGGCATATGTTGTTAAGACCGGCGTAACACCACACCGTCAGTGCAGCACCCATCGCGCCACCCTGCTCCATTGATGTCATCACTACCGCTGCCGACCTGCAGTGGCAGAGACATGTTGAGGTTTCATTGGTGCTTTGATTTGGAAATTCTGTAGCCGCCGGTGCAGCACCCATCAACGTTGCTATGCTCCATTGACGCCGGATGCCACTGACCTGCAGAGGTTGAGACCTGTTGAGAATTCGTTAGTTCTTTGATCTGGAAATTCAGTAGCGCATTTGCTTTATTAAAATGCTAAGGAGTTGGTAGTAGTTTTATCCCAACCCCTTAGGATAAAAATACCAATGGGCATATGTTGTTAAGATCGGTGCAACACCACATCGTTGGCGTAACACCCATCGTCGTCGCCCTACTCCATTGATGTCATCGTTGCCGCTGCCAACCTGCAGTGGCTGAGACATGTTGAGATTTCATTGGTGCTTAGAATTGGAAATTCTGTAGCCGCTGGTGCATCACTTATCAGTGCTGCTATGCTCCATTGATGCCTTGGGTGCTGCAAACCTGCAGAGGTTGAGACCTATTGAGGATTCATTAGTTCTTTGATCTAGAAATTCAGTAGCGCATTTTCTTTATTAAAATGCTAAGGAGTTTGTGGTAGTTTTATCCCAACCCCTTAGGATAAAAATACCAATGGGCATATGTCGTTAAGATCAGCGCAACAACCATCGTCCCTGCCCTGCTCCATTGATGTCATCGTTGCCGCTGTCGACCTGTAGTGGCTGAGATATGTTGAGGTTTAATTGGTGCTTTGATTTGGAAATTCTGTAGCCACCGGTGCAGCACTCATCAACGCTGCTATGCTTCATTGACTCCTTGGGTGTTGTCGACCTGCAGAGGTTGAGACCTATTGAGGATTTGTTAGTTCTTTGATCTAAAAATTTAGTAGCATATTGCTTTGTTAAAATGCTAAGGAGTTTGTTGATTTGATTAATTTTGAGCATCCATCCCTGTGTGGTGGTTGTGGATTACGACGGGTGGTGATTGTGGGTTGCAATAGGTGGTTGTGGGTGGTGATTTGGTTGAATATATAGATCTCTCCGGCTTGTAATCCGATGTCGGTCCCAAACACATCATAGGATTAAATTCTTATCCTCCTCTGCTCGACTGAAAATGAAATCTTTCCTTATCCTATCATTTTTGGTTTATCCTATCCGGTTAATGAAATGTAGCCAAAGTGGCTAGACATTGGGCTAAAAAGTAGTATGAAATTGAAGTCCAAAAATAAGATAGAAGCCCAAAGTCAGTAGTGAGAGTTGAACAACAATCCAAAGAAGGGGGGGGGGGGGGGGTAGGGGCACATTATAGAAGCAAAGGAAGTTAATATCAAAGGAAACGTTGTATGAATCAGAAAACCACTCAATGAAATTGATGAGATTAAGAGAGTAGGGTAGAAGTTGATAGTCGATTCTCAAACTTGGGGAAGAATGAGTAGTGAAGCAGATAAGACCAATCAAGATAATGATCAAGTTTTCGGAATTGGGTGGAGGGAGTCAGCCACCCAAAAATGGCCTCAATTCCGATCATGGTAGACACTAAAAATTTGTACTAGTCAATAATGCGAAGTTTTGTTGACGAATATTCAGCATCACAGAACCTGCAAGTTAAGGTGCTGACTCAAAGTCAAACAAAAATGATGGGTTTGAACCGAATTATATTGGAAGAACCGGTCCAAGTAAAATTATTTGGTTAATGGGTCTAACCCAAGTGTGTGGTCTTACTGCTGTAAGAGTCAAATAAGTCAACTTTGACTAAAAAAATATTTCTAAATTAAATCAAAATGAGAATCCTTTTAATCAAGAAATTATGACTGAATTAAAGGGGACAAATCTCTTTGACTACGAAATCAAAGCCCGAATTATGGGGTTTTCAAAATTACGCCTACCATCTTGCTTATAAATAAAGGCCTTAGGGTAGAGAAGAGAGACAGGGTCTCTGCTAAAAAAGCCAAAGCTTTTACCGAAGCTCTATCGTCTCACTTTGTGCTTCATTTGAAAAACGTACGCACTAATTTATTTTCCTTCTTCAATTTAGTACTTCTAAGACGCGAAGGTTAATTTCTTTTTAATCATAAATGAAAGAGGAATTCATCTTGAACTTTGAAGATTCTACAAGTCAAGGATCGCCACACTTGTTTGGGATAGAGCCTTAAAGCCCTTGATCAAGCATCATTTTGATGATCTTTCAACCGCAAAAATTGAATAAGTCAAAGTCCGTATTTCAAGTAAGTTGTTTCGGCCCTCGGATGGTGTAACATCTCCGGAAATCCAAAGCTCCATCGCCTCGAACTCCGGGGACGTTAACCTATCGGATCACATCAAGCTTGTTGAAAAGATGGAATGGTAACTGAAACCAATAAATAGGGCTAACAGTAACGACTTTGATGGAACGAGATAAGGGTCTTGGAAGACTGAGAAAATGATGGTTGGAGTCGTGGGTTGTGGAGCCACGTTAGGCAGTGGTGGTGGTTAACAATAAAGGTGGTGTTTTGGGTTATCGAGGGATGGTGGAGGATGGTGGTGGATGGTGGTTGTAATGGTTGTGGGTTGTGGAGAGTGTTGAGCGGCAGCAGCCGTGGTAGTTGTGAAAGGTTGATAATTAGGATGATTCTTGATGGACTTTTTTTCACTTGTTACTTCATCCCCTCGTTGACGGTTTACTTCTATACCACCACTAGAGTGAGGATAAAACCGGCCCTCCTAAATTTATATTTGGCCTCTAATTTGAGCCTAAAACATTGAATATTGACCATGCAGACAACTTGCCTTTTTTAAGGCCTGCCATACACAACCTTACTTTCTAGTAACAAATTGTAGCGTCTCATCGAGAAAATATTTAATGTAAAGGTGATAGATATGGTATAGTGTAACAGACGGGTGAGAACTAATAGATGAATAAATTTCCAAAAAAAAGAAGGTCAAGGTTTCAATATTCCTTGATCTCATCCATTGATTACTCAACATCATCACTTTTGCTGATACATTGAAGTTTTATCTCGTCTCCGGTCCTTTGATTTCTCTTCTCACCCGATTTTCACCATATTTTGCCAACTAATTTTCAGGATGTTTGCTGAAAGTTTTCTAACAATCGGTACTTGGGGTTGGTACTTAGGTCTAATCTAAAGGTTATTTTTATTCAATTCTTTTGGTACAAAGTTATAACCTTTGATGATGTCTTTTGGTTTAATGGTAGTTATTACTAACTAAACCTCTTCGAAGACACCTCTGGTGCAATATAAATGATTGTCAAGGCTTGCCATTATCAATGTTAATATTTTCTTAATCATCTCCCTCTAGATAATTTCTGTTTAGACACCAATATGCAAATTGTAGCCAATGATCACCTGTTTTTATCTTGGGTGACAGAATTATTGTAACCATTGTAGTATAGTCGACAAAGAGCATCTACCATTGACTCAGACATTCTCCATTACCAACAATCTTAAGGTAGTACTTTACATTGAAAAATGCTCTCCAAAAAAATCGTGGATCTCTTTTGGACTTTGGCTGAGCAAGATAAAACGAGTTAGATAAGAGGAATATCTTTAACACGGTCAGGTCAATATTCATCTTATTCATTTTGAAGATGGAAAAGGCTTACTTCCATACATGAACTATGGTTGCAGTTTTTTTTTTTTTAAATGGCAGATTTTGCTAGTGTGGTTAAATAATGGCACGATTTTTTGTTCAAAGAAAAATAAAGGGAGGGAAATACAACATGTGTCACCTATTGTCTTGGAGTATTTAAACAGAAAATTATCGTTTTGAGTATTAAAAATCATTTTGAAAAATAGTAGAGTTTGTGAGAATCCTTTATATGTTTTAACCACACATTTAAAAGATTTCATCTTGTTACGTACTTATACTTTCTGAAAACGCTTGCAACATGCCATATTGGTTCTTTAAAAGAAACCTTAAGAAGCATATATGTGAGAACTCCTTAGCATCTTGTTTACTTGTGCTTGAGTGTAAAACTTGCACGTCTAGGGGGAAGGATAAGCATGAAACAAGTTTGATATGAGACTATTGCATCATTTATATACTTGAAAAATATAGTGGGTAGGCTACCTATTTAATAGCGGGTTTCATGGTTTAATTACCTCCGGTTATATTTTTTTTATTGCTGAATTAATTTATAAAAAGTAAAATTTATCATTGACATTTTGTAACCTATTTCTAACGACTATATCTGAATTAAACTTTAGCCTCCTAACTTACCTTTAAATGGAGGCTTTTCTTACCATTTTCAAGGTTTCTAGGTTAAGCTTTATTCCTTACATCTTTTCATGATCTTCTAAACTTCGAATTCTAGATATATTGGTGGGGTATAGTGTGAAGTTTCTGCTTCACTCATTTGTGTAAAATTCTAAGGACGTTGTATCTTGGAGGTGACGCATCAAAACATTGCTACACTGAGTGATTATCAGAAAGGGTGAGTATTATCTTAAGAGAGCGACCTAGTCCGCGCCTCGCCCATGCTAATATCTACTTTGTATATCTACATCCTAATATCTACTTTGTATATCTACATCATGCATTTTTATGGAATTTTTCCAACATATTGTAACAGATCGAAATAAATCATGCTTCCTCTTTAGAAGTTCATAATATGCCAATTATTATGTTTCATTAAATTGGTTTACTTTTAAATCGATGTTTGAGTATAGTTATAGTGGGTTATAGCCGTCACCGATTGAGTATTTGGGCTAGGTTGGGTTAAAAAGCAAAATTTACATTTGGTAATTCTAAAAAAAAATCCCATGCTTTCAAATCCTATGTTTTGAGACAGTGCACAAAGAGACCAGTGGGAATATTAGAGGTTAGAAAGTCTAAAAATGCAATCTCTTCAGTGGTGGCTATCGGTCTCTTAACTTTAAACGGTGCTTGACATGTCACTCTGAATCTTTTTCAAATTCGTCGAGTTTTTTAGTAATATCTAAACCGTTGTTGATCTTGACTTATATAGAGAAGTATAGCGGGAATATTAGAGGTTAGAAAGCTGAAAATGCAATCTCTTTTGTGGTGGCTATCAGTCTCTTAACTTTTAACGGTGCTTGACATGTCACTCTGAATCTTTTTCAAAGTTGTCGAGTTTTTTAATTAAGTTCTAACACGTTGTTGATCTTGACTTCTGCATAGAAGTATGTGTAAAAGAATGAATTTAAGCATGTTGAGGAAAAATAGAAAAGAAAAGGTTGTCATCTTGTTATAGGTATTTCTAGTATAACATGCATGCATGATGATATCTCTTCTTTGACATTTTGCATTTTAGCTAGACTAGGTTTATTACTTATAAATGCATGCGAAGTCTCATCATGCTTCATCTAATTTAGAAAAATATGAAGTCAACGTTAAATTTACGATTGCCAAAAAACCAACTAAAGGGTTGAAAGAAATTCACAACTCAAGGGATTGGTGCCTTTCCACTTATGTGAGAAATGGCCAACTTAAAATTCTGGATATATTGGTAGGGTATTGCATGAATCTTCTACTTCATTCGTTTGTCCAGAACTTTAGGTATGTGATATCCAAAAGGTGACCCGTCAAAACCTTGCCACACATGGTGATCACCCGAAAGGGCGATAATTGTCTTAGAAAGCGATCTAGTCCACACCTTGCCCATGCTGATATCTATGTTATCGTTTTTATTTTGTTTGTATTTTGTGGTATTATTTCCAACATAAAGCGGGAGTTTGCAATGGCAGTCGATAATAAGTCAAGTTTCTTTCTTTAAAAGTTCAAATGCCAATTATAAAGTTTATTGAACTGGCCAGCTAAAAACAAAATGAAAACCACCTAAAACCAGGATAAATATCAACCAAGAAAATGGATAACTAAGAACAAGAAAAACCAAATAAAAACAGCCAAAAAAAACCAAATAAAAACAGCCAATAAACTACTCAAACAACACCACACCCTAACTGCCAGCTGCCATGCTGAAGCACAGGCACCCGTCCCAATGTTGCATGCTGCATCGACTCCTCAATCTTTGTGCACCCACACTGGGGCCAGAATCTCTGCAGTTTCTGGCCATCTCTTCGGTGCCTCGCCTTCCTGACTGTAACATCGACTTGCACTACGTCACTTGGTGAGCATTGCTTGCCTCGTCGGAGCCACGTCTATCGCCAGTCCATCACCCCGCCACCAAGAACCATTGAACTGCAATAGCAATCAACCAATCAGATAGCCACCACCACCAACCGAATTTCCCTCCACCATGCAAATTTACTCCAGACATCCACCAACACCGTAGCCCCATAAAGCCACCACACAAGCTGCACCGAAGCACCATCACCATCACCTAAATCGAGCCAATCTCACCTTTTTGGAACAAAGGGGGAAAAGGGAGAAGCCACTGAAGGAAGGGGGAACAAACCCTAGAAGCAAAAAATCCTTTAACCCAGACTTACCTCTTTTTTGCCAACCCTTAACCACCACGCTCCCACTACACCATTCTTCGACCTATAACCACCACACAGGCACCCTAACGGAAGGACCACCCACACTCATCCTCTCTGACCCACGACCACCTGCACCCAATTACTAGTAACCAACCAAGCCTGGACAGCCATACCCATCGACTTTCACCACACCCAACGACTTTCACCACCACTTGGCTCCGATGCCTATCATAGAAATGCACCACCGTAGCTCCGCTGTATATGGCGAAGGCCACCCGCCACATCAACCACATATCCCAAATTGAAACCCCTTCAAAGCCTAACAGAAGGACTTTGTCAATGAACGTGTTACGTTTTACATGATGTTCGAATATAATCGTAGTGGGTAACAACAATCACAATCGGGCATTCAGGCTGGGTATGGTTAAAATGTGAAACTAATTACTGGTAATTCTTTAAAAAAATAAAAATTCCATGCTTTCTAATCCTATGTTATGAGACAGTACACAAAAGAGAACAACAAACCTAGAAAGTGTAAAAAATGCAATCTTTTGGGTGGTGGCTATAGGTATCTTAACCTCTCAGGTGCTTGAAATGTTGTCACTCTAAACTTTTCAAAGTCATTGAGTTTTTTAGTTAAGTTATACAACATAGTGCATGTTCAGTTATGTAGAGAAGTATGTCTAAATGAGTGAATTTAAGCATGTTGAGGGGAAAAAGAGGCTAATCCCAAAAATGTACCCTTAACTTACAGCTTTAGTGCGCAACTTCGAAAATGCGCCAAAAAAGTACCAAAGTTCAAAAAAATGACCCAAATCAGTACCTCGGCTAATGGATCACGAATGTCGTTAAAATGTCCAAAGGATAAGACTGTCAATGTGAAAAAGGCTATTGTACAGCCCATGTGGAAGCTCTCTCTCTCTCTCTCTCTTCCTTACTTTCTCTTTTTTCTCTTTCTCTCTCCCCTTCTTTAATTCAGCCCACGCAGATACACAGAGATACACACACAACCGCCAAGCATCACCTCTAGAGACCCCATATCAAACCCTCCACCATCTCATTGCCATCATTCACCATTGCCACCGCCATTGGGCAATGGCGGAATCAAACCCCTACTTTTGGCAAAAGAAACTTCAATAAAGTGTACTAAATAAGGCAGAATCACCAAATCTTCTTTTTGACCTAGAGGAGGAAAACAACACCGAGAACAATTGCTATAGAGGCCCATTTCCTTATCAAAGCATACAGCAAACAATGTCAAAGCAAAATCATTAAGACCAATACACCAAGCATAGAGGTAGCACAATGCCTTCAGAAACAATCATTTGAAAAGAGGGATCATCTTCGAAATCGCATGTGCTAACGACAACAATGATTTGTCGGTTGACGGCGACAATGATCTTCATCTCCGGCCGTTTATTTTTTTTGTATGATGGTCTTCTATTCTTTGTCTCCTGTGTTGTCTAGCTGCCGATCTTCCCCCACCCCCACCCCCACCCTCGTCCGTCTTCATCAGTGTGTGTGGGGGGGTTGTGTGCTTGCATGACTGTGTGTGTGAGGGGGTGTGAATTAAAGAAGAAAAGAGATAGAGAAAATAAATAAAGAGAAAAAAAGAGTAACTGCAGGAAAGAGAAAAGGACGGCCTTTGTGGCTATAGGGATAGACTTTATGTCCTTTCTTCATAATGACAGTCCTACCCCTCTGACTTTTTAATGGCATCTGTCGTCTGTTAGCCGATGTACTGATTTGAGTAATTTTTTTAAAGTCAGGTGCTTTTCTGGCGCATCTTCAAAGTTAGGTACTAAAACTATACTGGAGGTAAAGTTGAAGGTAAAGTTTTGGAATTTGCCCAAAAAAACATGAAGAAAGGTTGTCATATTGTTCCGGCTAATTCTGTTAAAACGTGCATGCTTGATGATGTTTTTTCTTTTGACATATTGCGTTCTAGACTAGGTTTGTTATTTATACATGCAAGTGAAGTCTCGTCATGCTCTATCTAGTTAAGAAAAATTTGAAGTATGCATTAAATTTAAGTTTGCAAAAACACTTAGAGGGTAGAACTATTTACAATTTTTTGGATTAGTGCCTTTGGACTGATGTGAAATCGAATGCCATCTTACAAGTGGTGGTAAAAAAAATTGTCAGATTTAAAGATGATTGTTCATGTTATGCATATAGATACCTCCCAAAGACAATTAATGAAGCTTTGGATAAATTTGAGGTTCATGAAGCCGAAGTAGAAAATTAATCAGATCAATAGATTAAAATCTTGCAAATGGATATGGGAGGTGAATACCTTTCCTTTTATGATCTATTTGAAATTTGAGGAACGTTATTACCCCTTATATTCCTTAACCAATGGTGTGGAACTGTGAAAAAAATACAACTTTACAAGAAATGGTTAACACAAAGTTGCTTAATTCTGAAATGCCCAAGGATTTGTGGAAGACCACTTATGCCTACCTGCTATATAGATAATCATATCCCCCATAATGCAACTAAGATCTCACTCTGTTAACATTGAAGGAGAGACGGCCTTCTGTTGAACATTAAAAGCTAGTAGAGCATTAGTAAGGCTAATTGATCCTAAAAGACCCAAACTAAGGGGAAAAAGCTATTCAATGTGTGTGTGTGTGTGTGTGTGTGTGTGGGTGTTTTCTTCTGCTATCATGAACCTAGAATAAATAAAAGAGCATGAACATAAAACTCATATGATCCCGATTTTTATCATTTTTTAGTCAAAGAAAACAGTGATGCAGTAATATTCTCTTGCATTGATAACGTTTAACATGACCCACTGACTTATCGAGAAGTCATAAACTCTCGAGATTCTTACTATGGCAATAAGCTATACATGAAGAAAAATGGATTCCACTATGTTAAAGCAAACTTGGAATTTGACGGATTTATCGTCGGGGTTTAAACTAATAGGCTGCAAATGGAGCTTTAAGCAAAATCTTAAGCATGATGGATCTGTTTACAATTATAAAGGAAGACTTGTGACCATGTGTTTCAAACAAAAGGAAGAGATTGATTATTTTAATACATATGCTCCACTTGTTAGGATTAGCACCATAAAACTATTGTTTTTTCTTGGCACAATCTGGTTAGTTATTAAATATTTCAAGATTGTATTTTTAATGGTGAATGAGAGGTGGAGGTCTGCATAGAACAACCGAAAGGTTTCATTCCGAAAGACCAGAAAAATAAACTTTGTAAACTCATCTCATATCTATTTGGCCTAAAACAAGCTACTAAGCAGTAGCATGATAATTTTAACAGAAACTGTTGTATCACATGGATATAGAATAAATAAAGGTTACTTTTGAACATGGACGTGGTGTCATAAGATGTTTGTACATTGATGACATGTTAATATTTGGTACTAAATTAAATATTGTGTTGAAATAAAGTCACTTCTATCATCAGCTTTTGATATGAAGGAAACCCATGTGGGAAACCCATGTAATTTAAAGAATACATGTTATTTCATTATATTAAAAAAATATTATAGTAATTCAACATGAGGACTGTACCACAGTAACTAGCCCATATGACCATTTTATCAAGTTAAATGAAAATGAATAAAAATGTGTATCACAGTAAGAGTATTCAAGTGCTATTGACAGGTTAATGTATTTCATGTAGACGTGTCAATGGGCCGAGCTTGAGCCGGCCTCGGCCCAGCGGGCCAAAGTGGAAGCCTGGGTCAATCGGGCTTAGGGTCATAGGAACCAGGCCGAGCCCAAAGCTGGGATATCAAGGCCCTATCCAAGCCCAAACCCTAGGCCCTAACTTTAGGGCCGAGCCTAATGCTAGGCCTGACTTGAATTTTTTTTAATTCTTGTTTTGTGTTTGCGAAAATATTAACAAATGAAATAAATTTTGTTATAGACCCTCTTCCTTTTATTTGGCTTGGGACCGACTGTTTGTAAATAAGCAGGCAAAGTTATATATATATATATATATATATATATATATATATATATATATATATATATATATATATATATATATATATATATATATATATAGCCCATCCCTGTCTACCGGTGGAGAAATAACAATTTTTCCACCATAAATCTAGCCGTCCATGTGTACTCGTGGATGGCCCAGATCTGTTTTTTTTTTTAAAGTTTTAACCGCTACTCTTTCAAACGGTTGCAAAAATGCCCATGAAAGGATGAAAAACCCGAACAGCAAAAAAGACTAACGGTTGGGGGCCACGTATGGTCCATGGATGTCCTCCCAACCGCTACAAAGTGTAGCAATTGGGAGCACACCCAACCGCTTCACTTTGTTGTGGTTGGTGATGATTTTTTTTTACCCTTCTTTTGGTTGTCATCATTACTCTTCCATTTTTTTTAGTGCACACACAACCCAACCGCTACACTTTGGAGCGGTCGGTGATGCTTGGAATTTTTTTTCCTGGATGAGTGACACAAGGACAGGAGGACCCACCACTCACTCCCAACCGCTACTAAGTATAGCGGTTGGAATCATAAAAAAAAATTAAGTTGTTTCGTGTGACGCAAGGTCATGAACCCTATAAATTATTGCCCCACCTACCGTAAATAAACCCCCAGCTACCACACAACTACCCCATAAATACAATTAAAAACCCTAATAAAACCCCCAGCTGCCCCCACTTACCTCG
Source organism: Escallonia herrerae (assembly GCA_033070095.1). Lineage (NCBI taxonomy): Eukaryota > Viridiplantae > Streptophyta > Magnoliopsida > Escalloniales > Escalloniaceae > Escallonia > Escallonia herrerae. The sequence goes on along the minus strand of JAVXUP010003882.1, from coordinate 12,873 downwards.
AGCTGATGCAATTAATGCCCTAACCGCTACAAAGAGTAGCGGTTGGGGGTTTCCCTTCCTTCACAATCAGTTTTTTTCTTTCTGGCTATATCTCCTTTTTTTTTTCTTCCCCACTTACTCACTACCGAACCCTAACCATTTCTTCATCCTCTACAACCCCCAAAGTCCCATTTTTTCATCAAACAAACACTCAAAAATTCTTCCAACATCACAGACTTTTAGTGTTTGCTTGCACTATCTTGAAATCAGTTTATCCAACTTTGGTGATATTATCAAAAAAGCTAATATTGGAGCAATTATCTTGAAGGAGGAGGCAATTGAAAGCAATAATACTAAATTATAAGTTTTGCTTTTTTCATTTCATGCCATTTGATTTCTGTTTCTTTACAAAAAATTTCATTTAATTCTGTGACTTGTTGAGAATGATATAATTTTTATTTTTTAGATTTCAATATAAATATGGATGCAACTGGAGGAAATAATTTTTGTGAAGATTCTGATCCATCTTACAAATGTCAAGTTTTTCAAACACTGGACGAAGTTGAAGCATACTATAGAGCATATTCGAAAATGATAGGTTTTGGTGTTAGAATTAAGACGACTAGAAAACGGGCGAATACAGACCAAATTTGTTCCCGACTATTTGAGTGTCATAGAGGAGCACCGCATGTACCCCCGGTTATTCGGATCAGTGACGAAGGGCCAACAAGACAAAGAAAAAGGGCCAATAAGATAAAGAAAAAGGGGCCAACAAGACAAAGAAAAAGGGACACATTTCCGGGTACCAGCTGCAAGGCCCATGTGTATGCAGTACACCGAAAAAATGAAAACCATTGGGTTGTGACGAGAGTGGAGTTGAGCCATAATCATCAATTGATGACCCCTAGTAAGATTGGTCAAATTCATCAACACCGACAAATAAGCGCGGCCCATAGGCAACTGGTATTTACAATGGCCGAGGCTAAAATTCCACCTTCTAGAATGATGGGGGTTTTCTCAAGCCAGGCTGGGGGGATTGACAAGTTGAGCTTCAACGAAGTAGACCTTCAAAATGAACTTCGTGCTCAGAGGAGAGACTCTTTCAGTAAGAGTGATTCTCAAGCTACACTTGATATCTTCAGGCGCCTTTAGAGTGAGAATTCTGGCCTTTTCTATAGTCTCCAACTGGATGATGAGAACTGCATTAGTACTATATTTTGGGTGGATGCCTGTTCTAGAGCTGCTTACCAAAATTTTGGGGATGTTGTGACGTTTGACACCACATACCGCACAAATAAGTACTCTATGCCTTTTGCTCCGTTCACCGGGGTGAACCACCACTATCAGTCAATCTTGTTTGGCTTTGCCCTGCTTAGGGATGAGACGGAGGAGTCATTTACGTGGTTATTTGAAACGTGGCTTTAAGCAATGTATCATATTCCTCCAAAGACCATCATCACCGACCAAGATCTGGCAATGAAAAATGCAATCGCTAAGGTCCTTCCAGATACTCACCATGGCCTGTGCACATGGCACATAAGCAACAAATATCCCGAACGGCTTCACAATGTATATGCAAACCATCCAACATTCAAGAGTGACTTTAATACATGTGTGAAGAAATCGTTGACGGTAGACGTGTTCGAGGAGAGGTGGGCCAAGTTAATGGATGACTACTCTTTGCACAATCATGAATGGTTACAATCGTTGTATGAGATCAAGACACAGTGGGTCGGTGCCTACACCAAAAAGTTTTTTGCAGCCGGAATGACTACGACCTCGAGAAGCGAAGGTATGAATGCATTCTTTGATGGGTACGTAGGCCATCTTCAAGTATAAAATAGTTCGTACTAGAGATGCAGAAAGCCCTTGACAATCAATTTTTCCTTGAGAGAGAAGCCGACGCGGCTACAGTTTTACAGAGAAAGAGCCATAGTAGTTTTTTCACCTTTGGAGGCTCATGCGGCTCAAGTCTATACCAAGGAAATGTTTAGACAGTTTCAAGAGGAACTACTAAAGTCGAATCAATATAGCATGACAAAGTTGCACGAGTATTCCACCAGAGATCTCAAGGTTTATGCTTTGACAAATGTGACAAATTTTGCCAATCCGTGCTCTTCGTCGGCTCCGAGGAACAGAAGACATTTTACCGTAGCAGTTTGTATGGACACCGGGTTTGTTAATTGCAATTGTCAACTGTTTGAGCATAAAGGTATACTTTGTCGACACGCGTTGAGGGTTTTTAGCGCCAAGAATGCTCGTGAAATCCCTCCAAAGTATATCTTGGAACGGTGGATGAAGGAAGCCAATAGAGTCCACGGTCACATTCCTTACGTGCCCAATGTTTCAGTTGATTTCGAGCAATCTGAGATGCTGCGATATAATCACCTTTGTAACATCATGCACGGTTTATCATTGGATGCAGCGTCAACATTTGATGGGTACAGGTATCAAGTTGAAGCAGCCGCACGGGATAAGGCTAACCTTGCACAGTTTAGGATGGCATTACCAGAAATACGGGACACTCCGACTACTCGGATGACTCCAGCCGGTAGATTCAATCGAGCTTCACAGCCAGTCATTGACAGCACTAGCCTGCAAGGTGAGGAGGACAATATTTTTGATCCAATTATTTCTCAAACAAAAGGACAAAAATGAGCAATACGTATGAAGAATCCGATTGAAGAAGCAACAGTGACTGATAATGACAAGAGAAACCATTATAAAGTGTTAGGTATCGAACCTGGCAGTATGGTCGAGAAGGACGATGATGAGGAAGAGTGTTAGGGTTAAATGTTTCAGTTGTTTAAATTGAACTTTTATAATGTTTAAATTTGTGATTTGGTTTGTGAAATCTTTAATTTGTGATTTTGTTTATGGAATCTTGATATTTTTTAAAGAGTTTATTCGCGCACATTTTACCGCCCGCCCAATTCATAACTTCCAAAAAATGTTGTAATTTTTTTTTCACTTTTTTGTTGCTCATTGCACCTTAGGCAGCTAGTTAGCCCATTTGTATGAATTTCAGCAAAAATCGAGACAAATTTATTTTTTGGGTTTCCTATGAAGTGCCTATTCGCGCACACTTTAGCTCCCAATTCTTATCTTCCAAAAAATGTTGTAATTTTATTTTTCACTTTTTTGTTGCTCATTGCACCTTAGGCACGCTAGTTAGCCCAATTCTATGAATTTCGGTAAAAATCGAGACAAATTATTTTTTGAGTTTTCCTATGAAGCACCTATTCGGGCACACTTTAGCGCCCAATTCTTATCTTCTGAAAAATGTTGTAATTTTTTTTTCACTTTTTTGTTGCTCATTGCACCTTAGGCACGCTAGTTAGCCCATTTCTATGAATTTTGGCAAAAATCGAGACAAATTATTTTTTTAGTTTTCCTATGAAGGCCTATTCGCGCACACTTTAGCGCCCAATTCTTATCTTTCAAAAAATGTTGTAATTTTTTTTCACTTTTTTGTTGCTCATTGCACCTTAGGCACGCTAGTTAACCAATTTTTATGAATCAAACAATAGTAATAATAAGGTTAATTCAATTTCAAACCTTAATATATAAAATTCAACAATAGTAATAATAATCCATACAAAAGTCTATTACATCTCAGGATAGTGGTAAGGAAGGCGTCTGTCTAGCTTCACCTTTTTTCAACTCCCAGGCTATCCTATATCTAAACGTTAAGGCATCCCTTCGAGACCACGACGTAGATTCGAGCACATCCAAGCGAGCTATGTAGTCCATGTACTTGAGGACGTAAATTTTGCAATCATGACTGTTATATTGCTTTGGTCGGTTCTGTATCATCACCACCGTCCAAGGCTTTATCATTGTTTTGCTCGTGATGGCTTTCCCCTTAAAATGTCGGCATGCTAGCGGAATGATAGTAGTCTGCATCCAACAATAAAAAAGGGTTATCAAGCCTATGTAATAAGAAGAATAAACTATGAGCGAAGGTCAAGAAAGATAAACTAACCACCGCATTGATGTACGTGGAGTACATCTGCGCCAACTGCCGACCAAGTCCATCCTCTCTTAGGCTATCGTATATGTGGACCACTTTATTCTCTGAAAAGAGAACATGATTAGGTTCGCCTAAGACGCATGACATTGATAGTTCGCGTTCAAGTAGGAAAGCACGTTTGCAGATGGTCGCCATTCACCCTGGCTTGTCCCTCGCCTCCTCCTCTATTCTGTGAACTCATTCATGCTGTCACCATGATGGGGATAACATAAGAGGCATACATGTTGAGCTTCAACACTTTGGTAGGGGTTATAGTTTAGCTCTCTAACACGGAGTAGATCTATATAAGCGTCCATGACCCAGTTTGAAATATCTGTTTTCGGCGCCAACGTTCTTAGATCGGCGTTACCTAGGAAAATCGAAACAAGGAAGTCTGCTGTAGCGATTGGCTCAGGCCCGAAGTAGTGCCCATCAATCTAATCCCGTTTGGCCAGACTCAATGGCTTCGTCGGTTGTCCTTTATTTGACCGGATGCTTGGGCGTCCATGGAGAATTACTTGGGTCACATGACTCTGAGGCTGAGAGTCGTACGCGTCAGGAGGCAAGCGACTAGACGGCTCCCTTTGGTAACCCCGATACGCATTACTGAAGTTGTGAACTTCAGTCTTGTACCTCTCGATGGACTTCCTTACACTATCAGGAGCATGCGCGACAAACCAGTCAAACCCCTCCAGCTGCTTGAACACCTCACTGCCCTGGTCAACCTAAAAAACATGCATGGAAAATATGGCTAATCATTCATGCATGGTCGATAAGGCGCACAAGTATAAATAGAAACAAACTAAATGACTTACAATGTTCAATGCCCAGAACTGGTCATAGAACTCACGTGGCGCATACGATGTCTTTTTGGCCTGGGAAGGGCGATTCACCCTCGTGCGCGTCACCTTGAGAAACCATTGCAAGTAGTCCTCAATACTGATGCCGTCGTGCTTTAGCGATACAAGGCTATCATAGGTTTCCTGCCAGGTATTCCACTGTTGCACCTCGTCCCTCAACAAATTCAAGGCATCAGACACCTCGAAGTTCGGCCCTCGACCACTCCTGTATGGCCGCATGTCTACAGCGGGTTTTGGTATCCCTTGTAGACAGCCAGCTTGCCTCATAGCTCGATCGGGCATCTGAAACTCACATACTTCGAAGTGAATAAGCGGCACCCGAACCAAACCTGCCAGCACGTACGACACCGGAAGTTGCCAACACCACTCATCCAACCGATGCATCACCTTGCAATATGGCTGCCACGTCACCTGGGATGCATCTAGTATCTCTAGTTCCCCCCGATAGAACTTTAGATGGTGGTGAGGGTCTACCCGTCTCCTCCTGTTGGTCGTAGGCCCCCAGGCCCACACCCTAGGCCACGTCTCATCGGAATTATCCCGCGGTTGTGGACGACCCGTGGGTAGCCTCTCGTAAGACCAAACCTGTGAATGCAAACATTATATGGAATTAGTAATTAATCACGAATATATTGACACGTCAACCAAGAAAATAAATGCTCAAACCTGTAATAGAGTGAGGCAGGCGGCAATGGACTTGGCACCCTTTCTCGTAGCTCTGTGCAGTGCTCGATATAGGTGCGCAAGGACAGCTGAACCCCACGAATAAGAGTATACCTCCTCAAGATCCTCCAAGAACACCATATACTTCGGATGCACCGTGTTTTTCGAATGCGTCGGAAGTAATATAGCTCCAATAATATACAGAAGGAATGCCTTTGTATACGTCACGAAATCATGAGGAGTGTATTCATCCGGTAGCACGCCATACTGCTCTCTCAGCCATTTAAGTTTGATGCCGTTTGTTGTAAGAGCTTCCCTTGGAATTCCCAGAAAATACTGCTTAGCCATCTTCGCTATGGATGCAGACGTTTTGCTTAAAGTAATGGGTCTGCCGTGACATGGGATTCCAAGTATAAATCCGACGTCCTCTAATGTAATAGTCATTTCACCAAACCGGAAGTGAAATGAGTTCGTCTCGCTCCTCCATCGTTCAACTAGAGCGGATATAAGGCAATCGTCGTGTCGAGACCAATGATGAAGATCGGTGAACATAGATAAATTTTGACGGTGTAATAGTTGTATTTGTTCCTCGTTTAGTACCCACTCCTCGAGGTGACTTGTGCTTTGAATTGTTTCCAAAACACCCCTATCGACACCGTCAAATACGTGCCTCGCGACGTGGTCATCGTCATCGTATAGGATTGATGTATCATGAGGTCCGGGATTGAAATTCATATCTCTAAGAACAAAATATAATCGTAAACCAACTTAGCGTCCATAATATTTACATTCCAAAACAAAATGAGAACACGTAATCCTAAAATCCTAATTTTGAAGCCCAAATAAACCGCCAGTTTCGAAGCCCTAATAAAATCTAATTTTAAAAATCATAAAAAATCATAATTTTGACGCCCTAAAAAACTGTTATTTTGGAATCCATAAATGTAATACCCCAGGTTTTTGGGTACTTGTGTAAAGAACAATAAAAAATTAGTATATTTTTGAATTTTTGACATGATGTTCGTTACTTTGAAGTAACGATCTAAGATAAACAAGAGATTTACGACATGATATTTGTTTTATCAAAATAAGGGGTTTTTACGCCGTCTTTTCGTTTCATAAACGAGAATCTTCGCATCTTTGTTTGATTTCACAATTGAATTTGCTTCTGAGCATATTGTTGATCATCACACTTTTTGTAATGTTATCAATGATCTTGTTTTACTGTCTTGTAAGTTGCGTTAAAGACAATTTTCATGTGATTTATAAAATTCTGTGTTCGTTTTATCATAAAAAGTTGTTCGCCATAACTTTGTGCCTTTCTCCGTGAATTTGTTCGGGGTCAAAAGGTTACTTTAAAAATTTTTAGTCCCACGTCTTTCTTCAACTGGTCTTTGACTTTTTAAAAAAATATATAAAATCCTTACGAACAGTCGAGTCGAGCTGTCATTTTTTTTTCAAGAACAGTGGCCGTATTTTCTCTTAAGAAAAGGACAATTTTCCCTTGTCATTTTTTATCTTAAATTTATAAGTTATCCTTCGTGAGGGATTTGTTTCAGAATTTATAAAAAAAGGACATGCCACGTGTCACTTTCGGGTGACTATTTCTTTTAAAAAGTTTTATCGATCTTCGTACTATTATGTTTTTATCTAAAATTTTTGTCCAATTCATATCTCACTCATCCGATCTCGGATTGATCTGATTTTTGTTTCGTTCAATTTGTATTTTTGTTCTCTTCGATTTGAGTCTACAATGACTATTTTTAGATTTCGAATGAATATTCGCTAATAAACTCTAATTTCGAGAACCATAAAAAACTATAATTTTTACTCCCTAAAAAATCGCCCTTTTTGAATTAATAAAAAACTCCCAATTTTGAAGCCCTAAAAACCCTAATTTTGACGTCTTAAAAAACCACCAATTTTGAATCCATAGAAAACCCATAATTTTGGAGCCCTGAAAAAACCCCAATCTTGAAAAAAATAAAAAAACCCTAATTTCTAATATCAAGCAAACCTCTAATTTCATAACCTAAATGCTAGTTCAATCCCTAATTTCAAACTCTAAAAACACACGAATATGAGACTTGGTAAGAATAATTTAAGCATAACACAATTTAAACAATCCACTAGTAAGAACAATTATGGTAAGAACAATTTGAAATTAACATTGAAGTATAAGAAAATTTGAAATACTTACTTGCTTTAAACTTGATATATTTAAAAAAAATTCACTAATCTTCTAGCGGTTATCCACCGATCTTTAAGCGTAGAATGTTTTTGTTTATGTTATCGTAGAGATTATGTAGGTAAGATTTGGAGTGCAAAGAAGATGGAAGAAACAGTTGGGAAAGATGATGGAGAGTGAAAGAGAGGGTTCTGTCCAGAAAGAGTTGGGGAGAACGAATTATAAAGAGAGAAAAGTGAGGGAGAGAGAAAAAAGAAGACTAGTGAGAGAGAGATAAATAAGACCCGTGAGACATGACAATGCAAAAATGGCTGGTTGAAAAGACTTGGGGTGGGGCCACAACATGACACAAATTGGGAGTGCAAATTCTTTTCACAAAGCAATGCCAACCGCTACACTTAGTAGCGGTTGGCCTTGTGCTCTCACCCAAGTAAGGAAGGACGAAAGCCGGAAAGAGGACATGACATGACAAGGCAAAAAAAAAGGACATGACATGACAAGGTAAAAAAATAAAAAAGAGGGCATGATGCCAACTGCCACACTCAATGGCAGTTGGGAATTGCTTTTGGTGGGGCCTTCTCTCTCTTTGTGTGGCTACACGAAGGCAATACAGCATGAAAAAAAATTGCAATGATACAACCGCTACTAAGTGTAGCGGTTGGGTGTGCCCCCAACTATTATACTTTATAGCGATTGCATGGATATTACGTGGCCCCCAACCGCTAATCTTTTTTGCAGTTGGGGTTTTTTGTCCTTTCATGGGCATTTTTGGCATTTTTGCAACCGCTTGAAAGAGTAGCGGTTGCAACTTTTTCAAAAAAAAAAAAAAGATCTGGGTCATCCACGAGTACACGTGGACGACTAGATTTATGATGGAGAAATTGTTATTTCTCCACCGGTAGACAGGGATCGGCTTATATATATATATGATTCATTTTTCAAAAAAGGTGAGAAGAATATTTTTCTCAAGTGCATTGTTTACTTTAGACACACTTAACTTGTTTCAAAATAATTTATACTAAAAACTTGAGAAAAGGAAAAGAAAAGGAAATTACTTAATCATCTGGAAGTGTTTCAACGTCTAAATCAATGCTCTTCCTATCATCAATTAGTTTATCTTACTCGCGGTATTTCGCATCAAGATAATCCTCTCAACATATACATAACTCGAGTGACGCAGGGTTAAGACGACTTTTCCTGCCATCTAGCACCCTCCCGCTCGCTGAAAATGTTGACTCTGAAGCAACCGTTGAGGCTTGCACCGGTAGTACATCCCGAACAATTTGGGATAAAGTTTTATAATTTTTTTCATTTTGTTTCCAAAAAGTTAACAAATTAAATTTAATCTGTTCTTCCATTGATGAAGTAGAAGAATGATTAGTATTGGCATACAAACCAATCTCATTAAAAGAGAAAAAAAAATAGATGAACTTGCCAAACTAGAAGTATATTTCCCTGGTAGTTGTCTTGCTACTAGATGTTCAAGGCCCTTAAGGTATGCCGCATAATACATTTCACCACTCGACAATGAATCTTGCCTGCGCACTTCAGTAGAATTATTATATAGGTTATACAGATCCTCAAATGTCGTGCTCATTTTTGTTATAAGTTTGGTTGTTCCGCATCTTTGTCTCACATTAGTCTTTATATCTCTTGTATCGAGACTTTCACACCATGCAACTTTAACCTACGATCCAAACAAGTGGCTATAGAAAAAATAGTAGGTAATTTCTTACAATATTTATTAAACTTAATGTCCATCTGTTTTACTATTTCCTAAAAAGGTCTTACATATCTCCATTTCGTTAACATTGTAGCCATTTTGAGAATTTCTACTATAGTGATAGGGGATGTGGGATAGTACTTACCAGACAATAAATTGGTAGACATGTAAAATACCTCCAAAAAACGGATAGCTATGTAGCCATTTGCCATTTTGCGTGAGTTGGCAAGCCTTATGAGAACGTGGTTAATAGGAAATGCGTATACACTTCTTTGTATACCAAAACATGTAAAATCATATGATATGTGGAGTTCCACCTATGGACGACATATGTAAGTGGTCTGCTATGAGGCAAATAATATTGAACACACAAAGCTTTAAATTGTTGTGTTTTCGGATCCGAACTATTAATAAATGCCGACATACCCCTCATTGTGAGAAAAATATCTTCTACAACAGATAAACCATCTTCAATAATTAAATTAATTATATGACAAACACAAGAAACATGAAATGATTCACCAGCAAGTACAGGTTGAAGGCTTTCCTTTAATGTTGAAACAACAGCTTATTGTTAGAAGCATATAAAAATTGATACTCGTAATCTTATTCTTTATTTTAAACGTGGTACATGCATCAATTATAATAATAGCAACGTTAGTTGTATCATGCGGATAAAGAAAGAGTTTGAAAGCGATGATTCTCTTGTTCATTATCCAATCAAAGTCAATCCAATGGGCCATCACACAAGCATAACTAACAAAATTAAAAGGAGATTGCCAAACATCATAAGTAAAACTAACTCTACCATCAAAATTATCAAAATAATTAATCAAGCGTGCTTTAACAGCATTATACTATCTAAGTGCATCGGATCTAGTTGTGTTTTTATGAACTTTTTTGTACAAAGGTTGCACATACGTGTTCATATATCTAGAATGCTTAACATTGTCGGCAAAATTAAAAGCTTGTTCATCGTAAATAATAAATTCGGGAAGACCGTCTTTTTGGTCTTATTGATTATAAATAAATAACTTACCGCCAAAAGATAATTGCGTTTAGCTAGGTTCGACATGGCCTTGTTTAGGTGCACACAGAGGGTAATGCCTATTAAGATGTCCATTACCACTAACACAAGAAAATATGATTCCAACACTCGACTTTTTTTTTTGCCATTCGGACTTTTAGCAAACTATCGGAAGGATTGCTCGGTCCTTCACCATGACGACTGCTTTCGGGTTAAAATTATATCCCGAAGTAGTATAGGACTAGTAGCTTCGCCAACTGAGCTGCGTCCTTGACTATAATGTGGAGTATCTTGTGAGGACGTATATTCAAAATCTGGAGTATTTTTGGTTGAACTCGCAATTGGCTTGGGTATCTATACTCATTCATGCCGGATCTTGAAAAACGAATGGTTGTGGTGGTGGTGCTGGTGGTTGCAATGGTCGTGGTGCTTGTGATGGTGCTCCACGTTTGCTACGTGATTTAAAAAATTGAGACATATTTGACGCTAAATTTTTTTGACAAGAATGAAAAACAAAACTAGTAATTGATAACTAAATGCAAAGTAATAAGAGTAGTAAATAATTAAATAATAATTATAATTGAAAATTGGAGAGAGTTAGTACTTAATAACAAATAACAATGGTAGCAAAGCTTGTATAATTTAGTAAGAGTAACTAAATGCAAGAGAATAAGAGTAGTAAATAATTAACTAATACTTGTAATTAAAAATTGGAGAGGTTTAGTACTTAGTAACAAATAATAATGCTAGCAAAGCTTGTAGAATTTAGATAAGAGAGGGCGAGAAGATTGGTGTGAAAAATATAAAAGAAAGCGGGTGAATTTATAGATTTTTTAAAATTCACAAAAGACCAAAATGCCCCTTAAAACTAATTGTTTATAGTTGTTGGGGAGGGTAAAAGTGTAAAAAAGCATAATAGAGTTGTTAGAAATTTGTTGGACGAAAAGATCTTCCAAACTAGCCGTTATATAGCTGTTGGGGAGGGGGTAAAAGTGAAATTCTGCAAAAAGGGGGAAATTAGCCGTTGGGGGGATCTAAAATTAAAAAATCTCTTGGGGTCGGCCCAAACCCGGGTCAGCCCTAAAAAACGGGCCGGTTTCGGGCTAGCCCATTTTTTAAGGCCTAACCCAGGCCTTTTTAGGGCAGGGTTGGGTTGGATTTTTGGCCAAAAAATCAGGCCTGACCTTAGCCCTAGGCCCTATAGTCCAGGGCAATTACGGTTCACCTATAGGGCCAGGCCAGCCCGGGCCGCTTTAGTGCTAGATCAGGCCGGGCTGCTGCCGGCCTGGCCATTTGACTTCTCTAATCTCATGCAATGTACTCACACATATATAGCCTTCACGATAAGCGTTTTATGTAGGTTCGCTCATAATCTGGGACAAGTTCGTTCGATTTAGGTATTTAGGGTATTTAAAAGTATCTAAAGGCCCAATGAATTTGCATTAACTTATAAGAAATTGTTACCCATACTTGAAGGGTACATGGGTGTTGTAACTTGATTGTAGATTTTGATGTAACAAAGTCCACGCGTTGGAGTTTTACCATGGTTAGAGGTGCCATTATTTGGAGTTTCCAAGAAATAGAGGTGCCATTATTTGGAGTTTCCAAGAAATAAACTTTGATTTCACATTAACAATAAGTTGATTGCTCTCGCAATAGAAATAAAGGAGGCGGAATGGCTTAGAGGTATGTTGGTATGGTCAAAGCCAATGCATTGTAATATCTGAATTCAATGATAACGAGGAAGCATTAACACAGGCATACAGTGAAGTATACAACAAGAAGTCAAGGCACGTAAGTCCTAAATCTTTTATGTTTATGTTTCAATCAGTAGGACATCGCTACAGGGGAGAACAACTTAACAAATGAGTTGTTATAATTATGTAAAGTCCAAATAAAATTTGGCGGATTGCTTTACAAAATGCTTAGGCTTGGATATAATGTGAAAGACCTCAAAGGAAATCAGTATAAAGATTTTAAATAGCGGGTAAGATGCAAGTGGAAACCAAATAGATACTTAAAGTGTCTTCTAGTTCTATGGTGAACCATTTTTGTCTTTATAAGGACGGATGCACTAAAGGAATAAAGATTTTGATCTTCATGTCATCTCAAGATATTGCATACTTGTATAGAGAATAATAGGAGGGTGGAAATATTCCTTTATCAGATTTGTCTTTAAAAGGGGGTGCAAGTCATTTTAAGTACACGTTATGGGATTTGCTTACGTAAGAGCAGAAAGGGGGCTGTTTCAACGAGATCTAAAGCTTGTCCTCAAGTCAATTGGGTGAAAATTCTTAGATGTAGCACAAAGTCACAAATGATCAAGTATTGGAAATTACAGTCGAGAGGTTATGATAGTATACACTATTGCTGTAAAGGTTCTTGGTTCAAGGTTATGACTACTTTGAACTTTGATTATTA